>CAVMBV010000007.1:0-28782 GCA_963678735.1 Metschnikowia agaves | reverse complement strand
CAGATGTGTATAAGAGACAGGTGAGGTATTAATTGTGATTAATAACCTATAAGAATATTTATGGGTGATTAATTTTATTTTCTCATCTAAGATAAGATTTATTACTATTGGGTAATTAATATTATCCCCACCCTTCATAGAAGGGTGGGGGGGGGGGGGGGGATAAGATTTATTCGCCTCCCTCCCAATGGGAGGGAGGGGTTATTATTATCATCCCCTACGGCTCCCCTTTTATAGGGAGGAGCGGGAGGGAAATAAAATTTATTACCATTTAGTGATTTATATCATCTCTTTGGAATAATATTAATTATTTAATATAATATAATTAAATTAAATACTAATAATAATAAGTTTTTATTATATTTTATTTTATATAAAATTATAATAATTATAATTATTTAGTAAATATGATACTTAACATAATTACTATTAGATTATTAAAATCAAGATCATTATAACCCCCCCTAAAGGGGGGGGGGGGTCGAGGATTATTATTATTATTATCGGATAAATATTTTATTATTATTATAATATGATAAATATTATTCTTTAGGGGGATAATCCTTAGTAAAACGATATATTATCATTCCTTATTCTTATAACCTCACAGAAGGATGTAATAATAATCACTCTTTCCGTGGGAAAATAAATATTTTATTATTATTATCCTTATATTTAATTATAAATTAAATAATTCAATTATGAAAGATGATTTAATTATTATATTTAATTATCATGTAAGATATATTAAATATATTAAAAAATATTAAAAATAATAAAATTTATTAAATTAATTAATTTATAATTAGATATAAATAAATAAATAATTATGTTAGTTATTATATTAATTATTTATATTAAAATAATTTATAATTATAATTATACTAATACTTCTCATATATTTACTAAAATTATTATTATTTATTGAAATTTATCATTCCTACCTTGGGGGATAATTATAATCCCCCCACCCTGAAGGGTGGGGGGATAATTATAATCCCCCCACCCTGAAGGGTGGGGGGGGGGGGGGTATATTCCCGCCGTAGGCGGGGATATATAATATATATATATAATAAAAATAAAGGTAAGATTAAAAAAAAGAAAATAAATAAATGTTAAAAGAATAAAAAAAAATAATATATAATGACATATAGAAAAACAAATCCATATTTAAATATAATGAATAGCTATTTAATAGATAGTCCACAACCTTCATCAATAAATTATTGATGAAATTTAGGATCTTTATTAGGATTATGTTTAGTAATACAAATAGCAAGTGGAATATTTTTAGCGATGCATTATTCAAGTAATATAGAATTAGCATTTAATTCAGTAGAGCATATAATGAGAGATGTAAATGGAGGTTGATTAATAAGATATATACATGCAAATGGAGCATCATTTTTTTTTATATGTTTATATTTACATATAGCTAAAGCATTATATTATGGTAGTTATAAATCACCAAGAACTTTAGTATGAATAATAGGAGTAATAATATTTATATTAACAATAGCAACAGCTTTTATGGGTTATACTAAAAAAAACAATAGCCCAAAATCTAGATATCAAAATATAACGATGTATAAATATAACCCTTGTATAAAAAGTAAAATAAAAGCTTCACGGATAATAAATCCAGGTATAGCCAGGAAAAGAAATTATAGTACAAAAAATAATGATATAACTTTACCAGAAGATATATTTAAAGAAATAGGAATAGAACCAATAAAATGATGAGATAATTTAAATAAAGGTATAATTCAAGATAATATAAAAAATGAATTAAAAGATAAAGCAGGAATATATATAATAATAAATAAAATATCACATAATTTTTATATAGGTTCAGCTAAAACAAATAATTTAAATTTAAGATTTAGAAATCATTTAATACAAAATAATAATAAAGGTAGTAAAATAATAAAAAATGCATTAAATAAATATGGATTAAATAATTTTATTTATGGTATATTAGAATTATATCCTAAAAAATTAGATAATGATGATAATAATTATGAATTATTAGCTTTAGAAACTTCTTATATTTCTTTATTAGTTCCTCAATATAATATATTAACTGAAGCAGGTAAATTAAAAGGATATAAATATAATGAATATAATTTAAATAATAAAGATAATTTATCTAAATTATCTTTATCTAATGAAAGATTAAATTTATTAAAAGATTTACGTAAAAAACATAAAGAATATTGAGATAATGAATTATCTTTAAATATTAAAAATATAACCTTAAATAGACCTAAAGATAATTTAACAGATTTAGGACGTAAAAATATTAGTAAAGGATCTCGTAAAGTTATATTAATTGAAAATATAAATAATGAAATATTATGTAAATTTAAATCTATAGAACAAGCTTCTCATTATTTATGTTGTAGTACTAAAAATATTCAACGTGCTTTAAAAATAGGTTGAATATTTATACCTGATTTATTTATACCTTTATTAAATAATAATCATATTGAAAAAAATAATTCTTTTATTGAATTTATTGATAAAAGTCAATTAGATAAATATAACTATAAATCTATAAGTAATAAAAAATTTAAAATTAAATCAGGTTTATCTAATTATAAAAATTTAACTAAATTTTATATAAAATTAAAATATGCTAGAATTATTTAATTAACCACACAAAGTGTGGTTAATCATATCCCCCCCTTCCCCCCTCTCCCTTTCTTCTTCAGAAAGGGAGAGGCGAAGGGGAAGGGGGGGGGGACAGAAGGGGGGGAGATATAATTTATATCGCGAAGCGTGATTAATCATAACTGCGTAGCAGTTAAAATTAATCCTAATCTTAGGTTTATATATTTTATGCTCGTTATAATGATATGATAGATAGTCTATCATTTATATTTATATCATATAATGATCTTCACGAATAGTAAGATGATCAACCTCTCCGAACGGAGAGGTTTATTATATATGATATGAATATATCTATAATTGTAACTTTTATTAGAAAAATTATAGAATTGATATATGATTTATAAATCATAGATATTCCTTTTTATTAAGGATAATAATAATATAACTAATTATAGTTATATTTATTATTATATTATCGGCAACATTAATGAAAACGATCAAAGTGAAAACAAGATCGTCGGTTAAATAAATAATCGCTACAGACTGCAACATTAATGGGTGTCTGAAATGATGCTTAATGCACAGTCGAAATTAATATATATATATAAATTAAATTTATATATGTGTATAATTTATATATATAAATGAAAATTTTCATTTATATATATTTGTCATATGATTTTAAGTTATCAGACAAATATTGTTTAGTATATGGACAAATGTCTCATTGAGGTGCAACAGTAATAACTAATTTATTATCAGCTATACCATTTATAGGAAATGATGTAGTACCCTTTAATCCAATCTTACCATTATATTTATTATTGTATAACATATATTTATTATTAATTTATAAATTCCCATTCTTTCTATGAAAGAATGGGGATAATTTATTCTTAGCTATGCTGAACATAAATTAAAAAATTATAGAAAGGAAAATAAAAAATATTTTATTAATGTTATATAAATTATTAAAAAATAATATAAATAAAAAATATAAAAATTATATATCTCCCCCATTATTTCATAAAAAAAATGAGGAAGTAAATTATTATAAAAATATAAGTATATATAATAATAATATAGATATACAAGAAATTTTATTATATAAATTTATAGGTTTTATAGATGGAGAAGGTAATATAAGAGTAACAAAAAAATTAAAATTAAATAAAAATAATGAAAAAATAGATTATATATATATATCTTTAGTTATAAATTTAAATGAAAATGAATTAGATTTATTAAATAATTTTAATAATAATATATCTATTTTAATAAATAAAGATATATCATTAGAAAAAAATAAATTACAATTAGGAAATGTATATAATATAACACCTAAAAAAGGAAAAAAATTAGCAAGATTAGAAATAAATAAAACTAATTTAAAAAATTTATTTTTACCTTTATTAAAAAAATATAATATACAATTTTTAACTGAAACTAGACAAAAACAATATATTTTAATGAAATATATTTTAGAAAATGATTTAATCTATTATAAAGATATAATTAATAATAAAAATAAAATAGATAATTATATAAATAAAAATATAATTAAATATAAATTTAATAATTTACATTATTTTAAATATTGATTAATAGGATTTATTATGGCTAAAGGTTCATTTATTAATAAAAATTATAAAAGTAAAGATATGTGTTTTCAATTAAAACAAAAATATAATTTTGAATTATTTAAAAATATAAAAAAATTACTTAATTTAAATAAATGTATTAATATTAATAAAAATAAATATATAAAATTAAATGTATCATCTAAAAAAGATATACAAAAAATAGTTAATTTTATTAATGAAAATAATTTAATAGGTTATAAATATATAGAATATAATAAATGATTATTAGATTTAAAAATTAATAATAAATATAAAAATATAAAAATAAATATATAATCACCTACTGCAATGGATTGCAGAGGAATAAAAAAAACAAATAAGGGGCCATATATTGTAAAATATATAGGAAAATAAGGTGAATAATATAAAACTCCTTATAAATTAAGGACAATATATAGCGAAGTATATTCTATATGAATAAAATAAAAAAAATATATATATTATTTTATAAGGAATATAAACGTTTAACGACTAGTTAATGAGTACATATAACAATAATTTAACCAAGAGCGCCTTACATCCTTTTTATAAAGGATGATGAAATAGTCTAATCTTATAAGTAATTATAAGTTAATATAATTAAAAAAATATAAAATGGTAAGTTTTAAGTTATTTGAGGAGGTTTTAGTGTATCTAATCCAACAATACAAAGATTTTTTGCATTACATTATTTATTACCATTTATATTAGCAGCTTTAGTAGTTATGCATTTTATAGCTTTACATGTACATGGATCATCTAATCCTATAGGAATAACAGGTAATTTAGATAGAATACCTATGCATAATTATTTTATATTTAAAGATATAATAACAGTATTTGTATTTTTATTTATATTTAGTTTATTTGTATTTTTTTCACCTAATACACTAGGTCATCCAGATAATTATATACCAGGTAATCCTATGGTAACACCACCATCAATAGTACCAGAATGATATCTTTTACCTTTTTATGCTATATTAAGATCAATACCTGATAAATTAGGTGGAGTTATAGCTATGTTTTCTGCTTTATTAATATTATTAATATTACCTATAACAGATAGATCAGTTATAAGAGGAAATACATTTAAAATAATATCTAAATTATCTTTCTTTATGTTTGTATTTAATTTTTTATTATTAAGTACTTTAGGTCAAGTTCATGTTGAAGTTCCTTTTATCTTATTAGGTCAATTATGTACTGTTTATTACTTTAGTTATTTCATTATTTTAGTTCCTGTTATTTCTTATATAGAAAATATATTATTTTATATAGGTAATAAATCTTAAATTAACTTAAAAATATATATATAATTAATATATATATATTAGAAATTAATTTATATATCTCCCGCCTACGGCGGGCATATATTCATATAAATAATATTAATAATTACCCCCCTTGGGGTTATTATCATCTTTATAGATAATAATGACCCCCCCCCCCCGAAGGGGGGGGATACTTATCATCCCCCCCCCCAACCCTCCCCCCCCTTCCCCCCTCTCCCTTTCTTCTTCAGAAAGGGAGAGGGGGGATAATAATTAAATTATATAATTAATTGTTAATAATTCAATAATTAATAATTAAATAATTTATATATATATTAATATATTTTAACATATATATATATAAATATATTTTATTTAAATAAATATAAAGGTAAGTAAAATAAATAATAAAAAAAAGGAAAAAAGAAAGTATAAAAAAAGAAATAAAAAATAAAAAATGAGCTATATAACACGTTGATTATATAGTACATCACATAAAGATATAGCTATATTATATTTAGGATATGGTTTAATATCATCTATGGTAGCGACAGGAATGTCAGTAATAATAAGAATGGAATTATCAGGACCTAATCCTCAATATTTATATGGAAATAATCAAGTTTATAATGTTTTAGTAACAGGACATGCTATAGCTATGATATTTTTATTTGTAATGCCAGTTTTAATAGGAGCATTTGGTAATTATTTTTTACCTATATTAATAGGAGCAGTAGATATGGCATTTGCTAGATTAAATAATATAAGTTTTTGATGTTTACCACCAGCTTTAGTATGTATAATAGCATCAGTATTAATAGAACAAGGTGCAGGTACAGGTTGAACAGTTTATAATAAGCTGTTATTAAATATCATTCAATGCATAAAATATCTGAATAATTTTAATATTATATTAATTAAAAATATAATATTTAATATATATGTCCTATATTTTATAGACATATATATTATAAAAGAAATATATATTATAAAATACTCATTATATTTAATAGTAATAACTTTTATAATAAATGATAAATATGCCTGTATATATTTTTATATTATTAAAATATTTAATAATAAATCTTTATTTTTAATGAATAATATATGATCTGTATTTAACAGAAAATTAATTTCCCATTTATGACAAAAATATATCCCCAGCTACGTTGGGTATATATATACCTGAAAAGAAAAATATAAAAAAATAAAAGAATATATACATCAGAGACTACACATGATAATATATATATTATATATATATATTTTATCACCTAATTTAATATTATTAAATTTAAAGAAAATAAAATATAATAATTTAAATACTAATAAAAATATAAAAATATATTATATTATTGATAGAATATATAAACTAATTAATAGTGAAAATAAATTAAAAAAAGAATTAATATCTACTTCATCTATAAATAATACCACCTCGCAATGTGAGGGTAAATACCCAACAAAGGTAGAAAATTATAAAGATAATAAAATTAATTTTAATGAATGATTAATAGGATTTACTGATGGTAATGGTACTTTTAATATATATATATCTAAAGATAATAAAATAACATTAACTTATAAATTATCTCAAAATATATATAATGAACAACTTTTATATAAAATAAAATATAAATTAAAAATAGGTCATATAACTAAAAGTTTAGGTATGGTTAATTATATAATAACAAAAAAAGAACATTTAATAAATATAATTATACCTATATTTGATAAAAATATGTTATTAAGTTCTAAACAATTTAATTATTTAAAATTTAGAAAAGCTATAAATTTATATTTAGATAATAATATATCTAAAGATGATAAAATAAAATATATAAAAGAATTAAAAAATAAATCAATACCTAAAGATTATAAATCACCAATATGAAATAATTTAAATATTACAAATATAAAATCAATATTAGATATAAATAATATTATATCTAAAAGTTGATTAATAGGTTTTATAGAAGCAAAAGGTAGTTTCTTTTTAATTAAAAAAGATATTAATAGTATTGTTCATGGTTTTAGTATAATTAATAAATTAGATCCTATTATATTATATTCTATTAAATATATTTTTCATATATCTTCTAATATACAATTTATATTGCCTAAAAATAGTAATACTTTTAATTATAAATTAGAAACAACTAATAATAGATCAATAAAAAATATAATAAAATTTATAATAAAAAATGATCATTCTATATTATTTTTAGGTGCTAAAAATTTAGAATTCTCTATATGAAAAAGATCTTATTTAAAATATAAAGGTAATTATTTAAAATTATTAAAAATATTAAATTTAATAAATAAAATTAAAAAATAAATATAATATATATATTATTATTATTAAAATAAATATCCATTGAAAATAGAAATAAATAATATATATATATATAAATAATAAATTAGGAGGATATATTTAAACTATAAACAAATATATTTATCCTTTGTATTTAATAATGTTAAATATAGTGATAAAATTATAAAAATTTAATATATATATAAAGCATAGTCCAAACAATTATGTAAATAATTGAAGTAATAAGAGTATATATATATTATATATATATATATGTAATTACAAATAAAATTGTTATCCACCTTTATCATCTATTAATGCTCATTCAGGTCCTAGTGTAGATTTAGCTATATTTGCATTACATTTAACTAGTATATCTAGTTTATTAGGTGCAATAAATTTTATAGTAACATTTATTAATATGCGTACTATAGGATTACATATGGTAAATGCTCCTTTATTTGTATGAGCTATATTTATAACAGCTATATTATTATTATTATCTTTACCTGTTTTAACAGCTGGTGTTACATTATTATTAATGGATAGAAATTTTAATACAGGTTTCTATGAAGTAGCTGCTGGAGGTGATCCTGTTCTTTATGAACATTTATTCTGATTCTTTGGTCAAGGATGGCCCTTAATAAATAAATTTATTATGCAACAAACTATAAGCGGGAAAATAATATTATATATTTTAATTACTTTATATATAAGTTATATTATATTAAAATATACCATTAAAGTAAAAATATTAAAATTAAATTATAATCCGCAAGTAACCAAATCATTTAACTTGAAAGTAGGAACTTCAGAGACCATACGTTTGTTATATAATAAATTACCTAATTTTATATATCATATTAATATAATAAATATATTATACTCTATACTTAAAATTAAAAAAATAATTAACTTTTTAAGTCAATTATTATTTAATATAATTATTAATATAATAATTAAAGGTTACCCTTACATATTTGCTTATGAAGGGAAATCATTAACCACACTTAGATGTGATAAAAAATTTAATCATAATAAAACTAATATGAAAGATAAATTAAATAATAAAATAAATCAATGATTAGCTGGTTTTATTGATGGTAATGGTTGTTTTATATTATCTAAAAAAGGTTATAGTTCATTAGAAATAATAACAGATATAAAAAATGAAAGAGCATTAAATTTTATTAAAAATATATATGGTGGTTCTATTAAATTAAGATCAGGTTATAATTCTTTAAGATATAGATTACATAGTAAATTACCTTTAATTAATTTAATTAATAATGTTAATGGTGAAATACGTAATCCTAATAAATTAATACAATTAAATAAATTATGTAATAAATATAATTTAGACTTAATTTATCCTAAAGAACTTACATATAATAATGCTTGATTTAGTGGTTTTTTTGATGCTAATGGTTATATATCTATTAATATAACTAATAATATTTTATCTATATCTATATCTCATAAAACTCTTGATTTATTAAAACCTATAATGTTTTTATATCAAGGTAATATATTTATAGATAATACTAAACATTCTTCATTTAAATGATTTATATCTAATAAAAAAGATATATTAAATATTATAGAATATTTTAAATTAAATCCATCTAGAACTTTAAAAAATAATAAATTACATTTAATATTAGAATATTATAATATAAATGAATTAAAAATAAATAAAACTATATCATCTGAATTATTAAATAAATTAAATATAAAATTTATAAATAAATGAAATAAATATGATTAAGATCTTCCACCTCCCCCCCCCCCCTCGCAATGCGAGGGGGAGAGGGTAGGATTATTATTATTAATAATATATAAATATATATATAAATATATATATATTTTTTAATTATAAGTTGATATATATTTATATAAAAGGTAATATTATATAAAGAGATGGTCCAATGCATCCAGAAGTTTATATAATAATTATACCAGGTTTTGGTATAATATCACATATTGTTTCAACTTATAGTAAGAAACCAATATTTGGAGAAATAGGTATGTTATATGCTATGGGATCAATAGGTTTATTAGGATTCTTAGTATGAAGTTGTTTATTGGCTTCACCTTATAGTGATATAAGGTTAATTAATTTCGCTATATGCTGGAAAGATTTAAAGTTATATAGTACTTTTAAAAGTAAAAATCTATATAATTATATCCAATCAGCAGGTAATATGTCCCTAATTAATATAAACACTTATATTAAGTGTATAATATCTAAATATAAACATAGAACCTCAGAGACTACACGCGAAATATCTTATTTATATAATAAATCAATTATTAAAAATAATAATTTTAAATTAGATAATTTTAGATATTATTATAAAGAATTATTTCCTAATAATAATATTAATAATAATATAACAGATGATTGATTAATATGATTTATAGGTTTTACTGAAGGAGATGGAGCTTTATTAACATATAATAATAAAACTAGATGTAGATTTGTTTTAACACAAAAAGAAAGTAATGTTTTATATTTAATTAATAAAAAATTAAATATTGGTATTATTAAACATTTTCCTCAAGGTAAAAGTAATAAAAAAAATGATTTTTATAAATTAATAGTTAATCAATCATCTCATATTTTATTATTAACTTATTTATTTAATGGTAATTTAGTTTTAAATAATAGAATTAATCAATTATCATTATGAATAGATATATTAAATAAAAATATAAATGGTAATAATATTAATTTAATTAATAAATCAATTAATATTACATTAAATGATGCTTGATTATCAGGTTTTACTGATGCTGAAGGTAGTTTTAATGTAAGTATAACATCTAATAAAAATTATAAATTTAATGAAGTTATTAAATTAAGATATATATTAGATCAAAAAGATAAAATAATTTTAAATAAAATTAAAAATTTATTTAATTTAGGTAAAGTTACATATAGATCTAATACTGATAATGTTTATAGATATACTATAACTGGATTAAAATCAATGAATAAAGTAATAAATTATTTAAAATTATATCCATTATATACTAAAAAATCTATAAGTTTTAATAAATGATCTTTAATACATAATAATATAATAAATAAATTACATTTAACTGAAGAAGGTTTAAATAATATTAAAGTTCTTAAAAAAGAGATTAATATTAATATTAGTTTAACTAATAAAACAGGTAAAGCTAAACCTTAATTATATATTTATATAAAACTTATAAATATATATCTGATTTAATTGATATTTTGTATTAATGGATTTCTGCTTAATAAAAGTAGGATTATATAAATAAGATAAAGATATAGTCCGATTCTTCTTGTGAAAGAAGCATATAAATATATGGATAAATATAAAAAATATTTATTAACACAATTGCACCACATGTATGTTGTAGGATTAGATATTGATTCTAGAGCTTACTTTACTAGTGCTACTATGGTTATAGCTGTACCTACAGGTATAAAAATATTTAGTTGAATGAAAAAATTATCCTTTAGCAAGATAAAAATAAAAATGTTGTTCGACAAACTTTTATTAAAAATATATAAAAATATAAAATTATTAAATAAAATAGAATATGATTTAAAAAAACTTAGTCTTTATGATATATTTCCTAAATCTAATAAATTTTATATTAAATCTAATAATGAATATAAAGAATTAGTTATATATGGTACTAATTTAGAAAGAAATGTAGGTTTACCTAAATTTACTAAAATTGTAAATTATATGATTAATATACCTAATAATATAAGATTTATTATAAATGGTATTTTATTAAGTGATGGTTATATAAAAACTTATTTTAAAGGTAATACAAATGAAAATAAATGTGAAATAAATAAATTATTAAAATATACTTATAATAGTAGATTATCTATAAAATTATCTATAAAAGATATAAAATATTTATTATATATATATACTAAAATTAGTCATTATTGTATATCACCACCTAAAATAAAAATAGAAACATTAAATAATAAAAAATATAAATTTATTATATTAAATACTAGAGCTTTACCATATATAAGTGAATTAAGAAATATATTTTATGAAGGTAATAAAAAAATTATACCTAATAATATATATAATTTAATTAATTATGAAAGTTTAGCACATATAATTATGTGTAATAGTTCTTTTAGTAATAGTAAAGGTATAATACTTAATTTAAATTATTTTACAATTAAAGAATTAATATATTTAATTAATATATTAAAAATTAAATTAAATATTGATTGTACTTTACATAAAAATAATAATTTATATACTATATATATAAAAACTAAATCAATATATAAATTATATTCTAATATAGCACCATTTATTATACCTTCTATGCATAATAAATTTCATAAAAAAATATTAGATTTAAATATACAATTAAATAAATAATTTTAATTAAATATATCCCCCCCCGCCATTGGCCGGAGATATATTTTTATATTTTTATATATTTTTTTATAAAAGTAATGGGCAAATTCGGGGGAAAACCTATAATTAGAATAAAGAATAATTATAGGTCTATCGCCGAGCTAAATCATGTTTAAGAAATTATCATGTAAAAGTGTAGAGATTAGACGCTCATTAAAAACCTAAATTATAATAAAATAATTAATAATTAATAATTAAATTTATAATTATCTTCATATTTCAAAGATAATAATCTTTTTATTTAATTATTAAATTATAATATGGTTTTTTAAGGTATAATCCAATTATCAGTAATGATATTATAGCGAACCTATAACTATAATAAATAAATAATTATTATCCCCCCCCCCCCCTCCCTTTAGGGAGGGGGGGGGGTCGGGGTCATTATTATCGGAATGATAAGTACCCCACGGGGTTATTATTATCAGATGATAAATATCATCTATTAAGATAAATATTTATGGTAATAAATATCTCACTTATTAAATATTAATTATTGAATAATAAATATCACTTTTTTTTTAAGAGAGGGAGGAAATATTTATTTATTATAGATTTGTTTAACTAGCTAGTTATATATAAATATAACAGAATCTGAGATGATTAAGGTTAAATATGAGCTACTATATATGGTGGAGAAGTAAGATTAGCAGTACCGATGTTATTTGCTTTAGGTTTCTTATTTTTATTCACTATAGGTGGATTAAATATCCTGTTGGTTCACCTTATAAAGACTGCTATATGCTGGGAACTTCTAACAATGGTATTACTAATAATTATTATTAATATTTTATTATTAATAATAAAAAATATAATTATATATCTGATAATATCAGAAATATTATTAGTAAAAATATACTATCTCTTTTTGAGAGATGTTATTATAATAAAATATAATAAAAATTTTGAACAATCAGCAGGAAACCTAATATATATAATATATATAATTTATGTTATTTATAAAAAAAATACTTTAAAAGAATATTTATCCATAAAAATGATAAAATATTATATATTTAATATAATTAAGTATATAAAATATATATGCTATAAATTATTTATATTATATAAAATATATTATATAATAAATAATATATTATATCTATTAAATAATATAAATATAAAAATTAATAGATTAAAGGGATCCTCAGAGACTATACGCGGTCACTATAATATTAAAATAGATAATATTATAGTAAGAGATAGTCCAATATATAATAATTATCCCGGCACCCTCCATAGGGTGGGGGATACTTATCATTATCTTCACCCTTCCTTAGGAAGGGGAGATAATTATAAATATTTTAAACGTTATAATTCAACTATTAACACAAATAAAAGTAAAAAAACAAAAGAAGATATAAATAAATATTTATTAAATAATAATATTAAACTTATATTAAAATATAATTCATTATATAATGATAGATTAAAAATATATAAAGAATTAAAAAATAAATCAGGTATTTATTGTTTAATAAATAATATAAATGGTAAATTTTATATAGGAAGTTCTATTAATATTAGTTCAAGAATGAAAAATTATTTAAATAAATGTTTTTTAAAAGAAAAACAAAATAAAAATATACCAATAATTAAAGCTTTATTAAAATATAAATATATAAATTTTTCATTATGAATATTAGAATATACAAATATAAATAAATTAAATATAAGAGAAACATATTATATAAGTAATTTATTACCTTATTATAATATATTAAAAATAGGTTATTCTAGTTTAAGTTATAAACAAACTGAAGAAATAAAAAATTTATTAAGAAAATTAGCAAAAAATAGAAAACATAGTGATGAAACTAAAAGTTTAATATCTAAAGCTTTATTAGGAGAAAATAATCCTTTTTATAATAAAAATCATTCTATTGAAAATATAAATAAAATAATAGAATATAAATCTAAAAATCCTATATATATTTATGATTATACAAAAAAATTATTAGTCATTTATCCATCTATTACAACTTTATCTAAACATATTAATATTAATTATTCAACAATAATGAAATATAAAAATGAAGAATTATTATATAAAGGAGGTTGATATTTTAGACAAATACCTTATAATATTGATGATACTCCTATTATTAATAATTGAAAAGATAAAGAAACTAATAATCTAATTTTAAAAATTAAAAATACTAAAATTAAAAAAGCTATTTTTGTATTTGATTTAAATTATAATTTAATTAAAAAATATGATGGTGTAATGGCAGTTCAAAGACATTTAAAATTTAATCATTCTATTGTAAAAAAATATGCTAGTGTTAATAGTCAATATAAAAATTATATATTTAGTTATGAATTTTTAACTAAAAAATTAATAAATAATAATATATAAATTAATATATATTTTTTTATTAATTTTATTAATTAATATTTATTATTATGTAACAGGAGTTATGTTATCTAATGCATCTATAGATGTAGCATTCCATGATAAAATAAATAAGATTTTTATTTATTTATATTATTTTTTATTTTTTAATATAATAAAATATATTCCCTATATTTTTTTAGTAATATATTACCACTTACAGTGGGAAAATATTAATAATAAAAAATATTATAATTTTATTTATATGATTAATAATTTTATTTACTTAAATTTAAATAATTATCAATTTTATTATTATTATTATTATTATTATAATTTAATAAAATTAAATATAATTAAAGATAATAAAAAATTAAAAAAAATATATAAATCTCATAAAAATAAAAAATATTCAAAGGAAAATATTTATAATTCATCTTTTAAGATAAATAATAAATATTTAAAATTATATTGAATAGGTTTATTAGAAGGAAATGGAAGTATACAAGTTAATCATTGAAGATATAAAAATTTACAATATAGATTAATTATTAAATTAGCTAATTATAAATATATGGAAAAAGATATAATAAAAGAAAATGAAATAAAATATAATTATAATATGCTTATAAATATAGCTAAAATAATAGGAGGAACAGTAAGAGTAGATAAAAAATCTAATAATGTTATATGAGTTTTAGATAATAAAAATGAAATTATTGAATTAATTAAAATATTTAATGAATATCCTTTAATAACTTCTAAAAAAATATGTCAATTAAATTTTTTAAAATTATGTTTAAATTATAATTCTATTAATTGATATCTTAATAATATAAATTTAAAATATAATAATCAAAAAGATATAATTAAATCTATGAATTTATTTAAATTTAATAAAGAATATTTAAATTGTTGATTATCTGGATTTATTGAAACTCAAGGTTGTTTTTCAAATAGAATAAATAAAAATAATTCTTTTTCTATTCGTCTTAATAATGATTTATATATTTTAGAATATATTAAAATATATTTTAATGCAACAAATAAAATAAAATTATTAAAAAATAAATTATATTTTATTGAAATATATAAAAAAGAAGTTTTATTAAATATAGTTAATCATTTTAATAAATATCCTTTATTAGGTAATAAAATTATATCATTAAATAAATTTAAATTTTAAGTGTCATGTTGTAATTCCACCATGAAAATATATAATTATAAGAATATAATAATATATATTATTATTTTTTTTATTATTTATTTTTATAAATAATTTAAAATTCCTAATTATTTTTTTTTATTATTTATAATATAAATAACTTAATAATAATTTATATTAAATTTAAATATATAAATTTATATAATAAATATATATTATTATTTTTATATATTCCTCCTGTTTTAAACGGGGAGATATATCCCCGCCTACGGCGGGCATATATATATATATATATTTTCGGTAATTTAATTATTAATAATTAATTAATTGCTAACGGTAAAATCTTATATATTTATGAATGCTATAAATAATAAAAAAAAATATAAGACAATACCGTGGAAACCAAATTATAAATATAAATATAAATTTATATATATAAAAGTAGGTTCTGTAGAGACTAAACGTGGAAATTGAAAATTTATTAAGTTAAATGATTAAATAAGTTATAGTCCGATCCATTTCGTGAGAAATGTAAATAAATGACTTATTACGTAGTGGGTAAATTAATGGCCCTTTATATTTATATAAAAATTGACTATATGCGGGAATATATATTTTTAAGTTTATATTTACTATTTAGTTATTTATATTGTAAAAATCTATATGAAGATGTCAAAATAAATATACAATTAAATAAATTATTAAATTTTAATAATATTAATTGTACCAAAAGGAAAATAAATAGTCAAAATAATAAATTTATATTTATAAAATATAGATTTATGTTTATAATTTATAAACATATTAAACTTGTAATTAAAAATATAATTAATATAATAATATTAAATTATAATTTTAATTCAAATATACAATCCGCAGAAAACTTTAAAGAATTCTCAGAGACTATACGTCAATCATACAATAAAATTTATAATACTATAAAATTTAATTATATTATTAAACGTAATATACAAATTAAATCAGTTAATAATTTTAATATAAAATCTTTAATATTATTAAAAAAAAATATTAAAGAAGAAATAAATTTATCTTCAAATTCTAATCTATATAAATTTAAAGATAAAGAATATAAAGATAATTTATTTTGATCTAGATTTGCTGGTATTTTAGATGGAAATGGTAATTTAAAAATTAAAAAAATAAATGGTATAAATAAATTAAAAACTATTGAAATTAAATTACATAATAGAGATATTAAATTACTTAATTATATTTTAAATAAATTACATATGGGTAGAATTTATAGATATAAAAATAATTTATATTCAAAATGGATAATATCTACTACTAAAGAAATGGAATATATTATAAATAATATTAATGGTTTAATAAGATTAAAAGTTATAAATTTTAAAAAAGCATGTGATTGTTTAAATATAAAATTTATAGAAAGTAATTATAATATTGAAAAATTTGATCCTTATTTTGCTGGATTAATAGATACTGATGGTTCAATAGTTTTTAATTATTCTTCTAATCGTATAGAATGTAATTTAGAATTTAAATACAATGAATTTACATCTAAATTAAATTTAGATAATGTTATACCTAATATAAAACCATATAAATTAATTAGAAAACATAAAAATTTTACATCTATTGCATTTAAATACCAAAATGTTAATGATATGCCTTTTATTTATGATTATTTTATGAAAAATAAACTATATTCAGATTTAAAATTTTATAGAATATCTAAAATTTTAAAATTCTTAGAAATAAGAAAATATAAAATATATCCTTATGAAAGTGAAGAATATTTAATTTATTCTGAATTTGTAGAAAATTTAATAAAATATGAAAATCCTAAATGGTATAAATTAACTTTTATTAATAAATTACGTATGAAGAGATAGTCCAATTAATAAATTAATTAATAATATAATTTTAATTTATTCTAGATTATATCTAGTATATAAAATATTTATATTTTATATAAATAGCATTTTCATTATGTTTTATCTATGGGTGCTTTATTTAGTTTAGTAGGAGGTTATTATTATTGAGGTCCATCTATGTTTGGATTAAATTATAATAAAGTTTGAGCTGAAATTCATTTTTGATTATTATTTATATCTGTTAATTTAATTTTTTTACCTATGCATTTTTTAGGTCTTAATGGTATGCCTCGTCGTATTCCTCAATATCCTGATGCTTTTATTGGTTGAAATTATATTAGTAGTATTGGTTCTACTATTTCTATTATTTCCGTTTTAGTTGGATTAAAAAGTGTAGAAATTCAATTAAATAATGGTTTAAATCATAATCTTGAATTACAAATAACTCCCGATTATTTAGAATCTAATTTAACTAGATTAACTAGAGATTCAGATATTGAATTAATTTTATCTAGACCTGCTGAATATCACACATTTAGTGAATTACCTGTATTAGTTTCACCTAATAAATAATTTAATATTATCTCCCTATTTAATTCATAAAACGAGATATTATTATAATTTAAATTAATTAATATTATCTCAAAAGGATGATATTAATCACCTTCGGTAATTAATATTATCTCAAAAGGATGATATTAATCACCTTCGGTAATTAATATTATCCCCCCCCCTTCAAGGAAGGGGGGGGTTATTAATATTATATTTTATTTTATAATTATAACCTCACACCTTGGAAAGTAGGAGATTATTATTATCTTTATTTATTAAATATTAATTAATTTTATTTATTAATATTTTTATTATTTATTCATTAATAAATTAATAATTTAATAAATTATTTATTTTTAATTATAAATTAAATTATAATTATTGATTATTTAATTATACTTATTTAATATATCCCCCCGTCTTCGACGGGGGGATATATCCCCGACCCTCCCTTCCTAGAAGGGAGGGTCGGGGATACTTATCATCAGAATAATAATAATAAAATACTTATCATCTCATTATTATAAAATACTTATCCAGATAATTACCCCCCCCCCCTTATAATCCCCCCTTGGGATTATAAGGGGGGGGAGAGTACTAAACATCCCGACTTCCCCCTCCCGCTCCCCCCCATTTTGGGGAGCGGGAGGGGGAAGCGGAGCGGGATCATAATTATTCTTTGGTGATTATTATCATTTCCTAGGAAAATAATAAAATTACCATTTGATTATTATCATTGGAATAATTATTACTTCGTAGGTTATTATCATCTCCCCCCCCCCCCTCCACCCTACGGGTGGGGGGGGGATAATTATAACCTACCCCCTCCCTTCTTTGAAGGGAGGGGGGTAGGTTATTATCATCATAATTATTATTAGATTATTATCATCATAATTATTATCCCTCCCCCCCCCTATGGGGGGGGGTAATTATTATTAGATTATAATCATAATGATGATTATAATAATAATTTTCCTCAATTAGGAATACTAATTATCATTATTGATCATTATTATGATTATTTAATAATTATTATCCCTTCGGATAAATAATTACTATTCCGACCCACCCTTCAGGGTGGGTCGGGATACTAATCATCCCCAGAGAGGTTATTATCATCATTATGATCATAATAACCCCCCCCCCCCCGTAAAGGGGGGGGTACTTATCATCCCGACTTCCCCCTCCCGCTCCCCAAAATGGGGAGCGGGAGGGGGAAGCAATGCGGGATCATAATTACCATTTGAAGATTTTCATCATTATTATAATAATAATACCCAATGGTGGATAATAATGATCCCAAGGGGGGGGGGGGGATTATAACTATTAAGTGATTATTATCATTATTGATAATTATAATAACTATTAAGTGATTATCACCCCCCCCCAAAGAGGGGGATGATTATCTCCCCCCGACCCACCCAGATGGGTGGGTCGGGGGTCATTATCATCATTATTGATAATTATAATCAGGATGGGATCATAATTACCCGAAGGGTATGATCATACCCTCTTATAGGGTTAATTACCATTTGGTGATATATACCATAATAATAATAATTATAACCCCTCCCTTCCAATTGGAAGGGAGGGATATATAATATCTAACATAAGTTATATATTTTATATATAATTTTTTGTATTATGGTGGTGGTGGGGGGGGGATATAAAGGGTATAATAATTAATAAAAAAATAAAGGTAATGTTATTTACATCATTTTTAACATTATTAGTTTTTTCAACTTATAATATACCTTATGTAGGTCATACAATTATATTAAATAGATTAGGATTAATAACTATAGGATTTATATTAATATTATTAATAATAACAATAGATATAATAGGATTAATACCAGGAATAACATTATATAATAATTGATTTAATATAACATCAAATAATATACCATTAATAATATTAATATTAATATTAATAATAATATTATTAATATATAATACTTATATAAATAAATATAAAATAATATCACCATATTTTATAATAATAGTATTAGCTAATTTAATAGGTTTAATAACATTACCAATGGTAAATGATTTATTAGTAATGTATATAATAATAGAATTACAAAGTTATTCATTATATTTATTAACAGGTTTACATAATAGATCATTTAATGCATCTAGAGCTTCATTATTATATTTTATAATGGGTGGTATAGCTTCAACTATTATATTATTAGCATCATATTTTATATATAATTTAACTGGTACAACTAATTTAAGTGATATAATTATAATTAATAATTATAATAATAATGAAATTAATAATTATTTTAATATATTATTAATAGCTTTATTATTTAAAATGGGATTAGCACCATTACATCGTTGAAGTATAGCTGTTTATAATTATGCTCCTACTTATATAACTGCTTATATTAGTATTGTAGCTAAATTATCTATAATTTCTTGAATTTATATTCATTCTTATTTTTTTGATAATTATATTTTAATAATTTTTATATTAATATCTTTAATTATAGGTAGTTATAAACCTTTATATCAAATTAATATTAAAATTATATTAGCATATAGTGGTATATTAAATTTTAGTTATATTTTATTATCTATTGTTACTTATGATTTAAGTTTATATATTTATTTAATACAATATTCATTAACTCATATTATAATATTTTTAATATTATTATCATTAGGTGAATATATAGATAAACCTATATCTAAATGATCACCTATAATTTATATTAATCAATTAAAATTACCTAATTTAACATTAGCTATATGTTTTATTTTAGCTTTATTCTCTTTAATTGGTATACCTCCTTTACCTGGTTTTTATGCTAAATTATTTATTTTATCTGGTGCTTTATTAGATAATTATATTTATGAATCTTTATTATTAATTTTATGTAGTGTTATAGCTACTTATTATTATGCTAATATAATTAAAATATTATTTAATAGTAAAACTACTACTAATATATCTATTAATTCATCTTTAGCTTATAGTATAGCTATTTCTACTATATTAATGATTAGTTTTTATATTTATTTACCTTATTTATCGGAAGGTTTATATTTAATAACTATTTAAATGTTTACTTTTTATTTATATTTAACACCTATTATAGCTTGTATATTAATTTTACTTAATTATTTAATTTCTACTTCTAATTCTTATATTGAAAAAAATGGTCCTTTTGAATGTGGTTTTACTTCTTATCAACAATCTAGATCCGCTTTTAGTGTTGCTTTTATTTTAGTTGCTATCTTATTCTTACCTTTTGATTTAGAAATTTCTTCTATTTTACCTTATGTTATTAGTGCTTATTTTAATAATTTATATGGTTTAACTATTTTAATTATCTTCTTCTTAACTTTAATTCTTGCTTTTATTTATGAAATTAATCTTAATGCTTTAAATTTAAATAGAAAATATCTTAATAAAACTAATGATTTATCTATTAAATTATTTATTCATTTATCTTCCTCTTATCTTATAGTTTAATGGTTAGAACATTACTCTTCTAAAGTAATTATTTGGGTTCAAATCCCAATAAGATAATTCTTATTCTTCTTATTAATCCCCCCCCTTATCTTATTAATTTATATATATATTTTATATTTTACTTATATTAAATAATATTAATTACCCACCTCCAGCATTGCTGGGGGGGGTGGGTCATTATCTTATGATACATATTACCCCCCCCCCAGCATTGCTGGGGGAGGTTATTTTCTTATTATATTATTTAATTTATTATTTATTTTATTAGTTATAAATTATTTAATAATTATATATATAATAAATTATAATTTATTATTATTATATTAAAGATATTTATTATACCCCACCCTTCATAGAAGGGGGAGGGGTAGATTAGTGTCCCCCCCCCCGGAGGGGGGGGGGATAGGTTTATTATTATTATAATATAAATCATCAAATGATTATTATTATTGGAATTATTATTCTGATGATTATCACTTCCGACCCATCCCAAAGGATGGGTCGGAGGTCATTATCACCCCCCCCCCCTGTAGGGGGGGGGGATAATTATTTTAATAAATTAATATTATTTTAATAAATTAATATTATTTTAATAAATTAATATTATTTCACCTACAAAAGGAAATTATATAAATCACTCATTTGAATAATATATATCCCCGCCTACGGCGGGGATATATACTCCCCCCTCCCGCTCTCCCATTTTGGGGAGCGGGGAGGGGGGGAAGCGGAGCGAGATGATAATCCCCAAATGGTAATTAGAATCCCACCCTTCCTAGAAGGGTGGGATCATAAATATCTCTTTTGTAGGAGATTATTATGATTAATTAATATAATAATTATTTAATGGTTATAATTATATCAATGATAATTATTAAATGGTAATAATGATTCCCCCCCCCCTTGGGGGGGGGGGTAGGGGGGATACTTATCATCCCCCCCCTAAAAGGGGGGGGTAATAATGATTCAAAGAAATGATAATTACCTTCATTAGCCCTTCCCGCTCCCCCCTAATGGGGGGGAGCGGGAAGGGAGGGTTATAAGAGTGAGAAATGATAAATATATCGCTTTATTATAAATTATACCCAAAGGGAGTAATTATAATCTCTAAGGATGGAATAATTATTCTGATAAATATTTTATTATTATCCCCCATAATTATTATTATTATTTATAATAATATAAATAATATTATATTTAATAATATAAAATTAATATTTATATATATTTAATAAAATATATCCCCGCCTACGGCGGGGATATATCCCCCATTTTACCCTTTCCTTGGAAAGGGGGTAAGATAAATATTTTATTATTATTATTAATTATGATAATTTTACCTTATAATTATTATTATTAATTATTATGATAATCATCTATAAAGAAAATTATAATTATTAATTATTATGATAATCATCTACAAAGGAAGTTATAATAATCCCTATAATAAGTATCTTATTATAATTATAATAATAAGTATTTTATTATTATTATAATTATTATGATATATATCCCCGCCTACAGTGGGCATATATATTACCAAAAGTGATATATATATCCCCCCCCCCCCTATGGGGGGGGGGAGAGAGATAGGTAATTATCCTTATAAGTATATTATTATTATCCCAAGAATAAATATATTATAATTATCCCTATTATTAATTTAATTAATATTATTCCCTCCAGTAATAATGATTATAATTTATGATAATAACCATTAGGTAATTATACTAATAAATATTTTATTATTTATTATAAGATAATTAGTATTTCTCCCTCATTAAGTATTATAATTATTAATAATGATGATAATAACTAAATAGTCATAATTACCCCCCCCAAAAGGGTGGGGGGGGGTGATTAGTATCCCGACCCACCCTTCTATGAAGGGTGGGTCGGGATTATTATTATTATAATTATGATGATAAGTATTTAATTATAATAATCCCTTGGGATTATAATTATCAGGATTATAATTATCTTAATAATAAATATATTATAATAATTCCAATAATTAATTTAATTATTATTATTTACCCACCCTCCCCTCTCCCTTTCTGAAGAAGAAAGGGAGAGGGGTGAGGCTTCTATGAAGGATTGGAAATAATTACCATTAGATTATTATACTAATAAGTATTTTATTATAATTATTATAATTATACCTCCCACCCTTTCCCTTTGGGAAAGGGTGGGAGGAGATAATAAATATACCCCCTAGGGATTATTATTATAATTAATAATATTATAAAAAAGATATTATATTTAATAATATAATAATTTATATATATATTAAATTAAATATATTTCCGTATATCTACGACTATTACCCCCCCCCCAGGGGGGGGGTAAGTTTTTTATTATTATCATCCCCCCCCCCCCCACCCCACCCCCTTCAGGGTGGAAGATGATAATAACCGAATAATAAATATTATAATCATGATGATAAATATTTTATAATAATGAGATGAGAAGTATCCCCCCCCCCCTTCCCTGAAGGGGGGGGGGGATTATTATTATCCCTCACCCTTGGAAGGGTGAGGGAAGATATGTTTAATATCCCTTATTCCCCCCTCCCGCACCAGAGAAGGGGGAAATGATAAATATTTTATTATTATAAGAATAAGTATATTATAATAATCTCAATAATTAATTTAATTAATATTCCCCCCCCCCAGTAATAATGATCATAATTTATGATAATAACCCCCCCCCATTTGGGGGGGGGGTTTTTAATTACCATTAGGTGATTATACCTATAAATATTATTATTATAATTATAATATTATAAGTATTTCCTATTATACAAGGATAATAATAATAAATAATATAATAAAAAGATATTATATAAAATAATTAATATTAATATATATGCCCGCCGTTGGCGGGGATATATCTCCCCCCCCTCCCCCCCCCTTCCGAAGGGGAAGGGGGGGGGGGAATAATTATCATTTGGTGATTATACCGATAAGTATTTTATTATAATTATCCCATGAAGTGAAATGATTAATATCTCCAATTAGGGATTATAATAATTAATAATGATAATTATAACTATTAGTTATAATTATAAAATGATAAGTATCCCCCGACCCACCCTTCTATGAAGGATGGGTCGGGGATTATTATTATAATTATGATGATAAATATTTTATTATTATCTCAAGAATAAGTATATTATAATAATTCCTATTATTAATTTAATTATTATTAATATTATACCCCCCCAATAATAATGATTATTATTAATGATAATAACCCCCCCCCAAAGGGGGGGGGGATATTTACCATTCGATTATGGTACCTATAAATATTTTATTATAATTATGAAATTATAAGTATACTCCATTAGGAATTATTATTATAATAATAATAAATAATATAATAAAAAAGATATTATAATTAATAATATAATAATTAATATATATTACCCCAGGATAAATATATTATAATAATTACTCCCCCCCCCCCTGGAAGGGGGGGGGTAGGAAGTATAATCACCATTAGGTAATTATACCTATAAGTATTTTATTATTATTAAAATATTATAAGTATTTTCCAGAAGATAATAATAATAATAAATAATATTATAAAAATATATTATAATTAATAATATAATAATTAATATATATGCCCGCCGTAGGCGGGGATATATATCCCCCCTCTGGGGAAGGGGAGGGGGATGGGAGATTATAATAACCAAATAGTAAATATTATCAATTATGATGATAAATATTTTATAATAATGAAATAATAAGTATTTTCCCCCTTACAAAAGGGAATGATAAGTATTTTATTATTATAATTATAATATATATGCCCGCCGTAGGCGGGGATATATATCCCCTCCCCCCCCCCTCCCTTTCTTCTTCAGAAAGGGAGAGGGGGGTGATAATCCAAATAAGTATATTATTATTATGATAAATATTTATTATTATAGGGATAAGTATATTATAATAATCTCAATTATTAAATTAATTATTATGACCCCCCCCAGTAATAATGATCATAATTTATGATAATAACCCCCCCCCTTTTGGGGGGGGGTTTATCATACCCCCTCCCTACGAGTTGGGATTATTACCATTAGGTGATTATATCAATAAGTATTTAATTATAATTATCCCAAAAATTGGGATAATTAGTATTTCCGATGGGGGGGGGATTATAATTATCAATAATGATAATAATAATTAAAGAGTCATAATTATGAAATGATAAGTATTTTATTATAATAATAATAAATAATATAATAAAAAAGATATTATAATTAATAATATAATAATTAATATTAATATATATATTACCGAAGATGATATATATTTCCTCCATTGTGGGGAACATATATTACCCCACCCTTTGGGTGGGTGAGATATATTCCCCGCCATAGGCGGGTATATATTAGTATAAAAATATAATAAATATATTAAGTATAGGTAATATAATAATAAGTAGGTATAACAGTATAATGTAATAGGTAACATATTAAGCTCATGACTTAATAATGATAGTTCAAATCTGTCTACTGTATAATGAATTATAGCTCAAAGGTAGAGCAATCCACTCATAATGGATGTATCTCAGTTCAATTCTGAGTAATTCAAAAAAAAATAAAAAGAATAAAGAGAACATGATGTTGGTTCAGATAAAATGCTATATAGAGACATAACACATGCAAGTTTATAAAAAATAAGCGTAAAGGTGAGTAAAATAATATATAAGAAAATAATATATTATACAGATGTAGGTATTAGAAAATAATCTAGCCAAAGAACTGAAATTAATGATGAAAGTCATAATGATCACATTGAGAAATCAACTCTAACTAAGAGCAGCAGTGGGGAATATTTGACAATGGTCTAACGACTGATCAAGTTATCTATAAAAAGAATATTAATAATAACCCCCCCCCCCTTCCTTCCTCTCCCTTTCTTGTTCAGAAAGGGAGAGGCTTTTGGAAGGGGGGGGGGAAATGATTATCATCTCCCACTCTTATAGGGTGAGAGGATAATAATAAAAATAATAATAAAAGGTAAACTATAAACTTAAAAATATATATTAATAATGATAATATATAAAAGAGTCCTAACTAAAACATGTGCCAGCAGCTGCGGTTAGACATGGAGGGCAAGCATTAATCAAAATGGCTTAAAGTATCTGTAGAACGTATAATAATTAATAATAATAATAATAATTACCCCCCCCCTTGGGGGGGGGGGGTGATTATCATCTTTATAGATAATAATAACCCCCCCCCCCCGTAAAGGGGGGGGGGTACTTATCATCCCCCCCCCTTTCCTTTGGAAAGGGGGGGGGGGATAATAATTAAATATAGAATATATTAAAAGGTAATAAGAATTAAAGTAAAAGAGATGAAATACAATAAAAACATTAAGACAAAAAAGAGATTACTAAAATATATTGACGTTGTGAGATGAAGGCTATGGTAGCGACATGGATTTGATACCCATTTAGTCATAGCAGTAAACAATGAATACTATAAAGATAAATGAAAATAAGAAGTATTCCGCCTGACTAGTAAGCTCGCAAGAGTGAAATACAAGACATTAGACGGTTGTAGTCCCAAGCAGTGAAACATGTTATTTAATTGGATGATCCACCAATAACCTTACCATCTCTTGAATTATTAACAGGCGTTACATCGTTGTCGTCAGTTCATGCTTTAAAGTTTAATTTTAATTAATATAATGAACGTAAACCTTATAAAAAATATGTATTATCTTAAGATAATAGTAAGAAGAGGATGAAGACTAATCATGATGACCCTAATGAGATGGGCTATCAACGTGTTACAATAATATTAAATAATATTAATATAAGTAATTATATTTAAATATCTTATATATTTTATATTATAACTTACCCCCTTATAATCCAATGGATTATAAGGGGGGTATAAGATTATAAAAATAATCAAATAATAAATTATATTATAAATAATTAAATAATATTAATAAGAATTATTAATAATTCTATTATGGATTAAAGTCTGTAATTCGACTTTATAAAAAAGGAATTGCTAGTAATCTTAAACAATAGTGTTAAGGTGAAATTAATTGCTACTTCGCACTAACCACTCATCAACAGCATGAAATTATAATATCATTTATTAATGATTCATTTATATAGGACTTGCTGTAAGTTGAAATACGGTTCGGTTAGGGGAACCTGATCGGGATTTATATTTATTCATTTATTTATAATTTTAGTTTATATCTCAATGGTAGAGAATTCAATTGATAATTGATTAATATGAGTTCAAATCTCATTAAACTAATTAACTACCTTATATGCGGTTATGATGAAATGGTAGACATAGAACACTTAAAATGTTCAGATATTTAATCGTATAGGTTCAAGTCCTATTAACCGTATTAATATTATATATTAAATATTATAATTAATTTATACCCTCTTATAAATAAAATTATATCTTTCATATTAATTAATTAATTTATATTTCTTTAAGGGGAGATTCTAATGTTGGTAATTAGAACTAAATTGTAACTTTAGTGCAATATTGCTACGACTGTTCGATTCAGTCTCTCCTCAATTTATTTATTATACCCCCCCCCCCTCCCTTTTTAAGGCTCCCTTTTTAAGGGAGGGGGAGAGATATATATTATTTATATTATATATACCTTTTATAGTAAAAAAATATATATATATATAATTTTTATTATCCCGCTCCGCGGGATGATCTTAATCACCCCCCCGCATTGCGGGGGGGTGGTAAGGTAAATTTTATTATAGGTGATATATATTACCTAATGGTAAATTAAATTATATCCTCCAAGAAATGATATAAATCATCCCTCCCTCTGAGGGTAAATTTTATTATTTTATATTTTATAAGATATATATTTGAAAATATATATTTTATATTAATAATTTAATTTATTTATAGAATATTATAAATCATATTAAGAATAATTAATATATCCCCCCCCAAGGGGGGGGGTATTAATCACCTCGTCTCTTCCCCCCCCCCCTTCCCTCCCCCCTTCCGAAGGGGGAGGGGGGAGGGGGGGGGGGGGATAATAAATAATATCCCCCCCCCCCCCACCCTTCACAGAAGGGTCTGTCTCTTATACACATCTC
>CAVMBV010000006.1:0-33684 GCA_963678735.1 Metschnikowia agaves | reverse complement strand
ACAGTGGAGTACCAACTGGGGCCAACACCGGAGCCAACACTGGAACTAACACTGGAGTACCCACTGGAACTGACAGTGGAGCTAACACTGGAACTAACACTGGAACTGACACTGGAACTGACACTGGAGTACCTACTGGAACTAACACTGGAGTACCTACTGGAACTGACACTGGAACTAACACTGGAACTAACACTGGAACTAACACTGGAGTACCTACTGGAACATCGGCTGGAAGTAACACTGGAGCCAACACTGGAGCCAACACTGACATAACACCTTCTACTGCCACAAGTTTGGGTGCAACTGCCATTGGTGTTAACAATAATCATGTGTCCACTACTGGCTCTAGTGCAGCTTGGGAGACCAGCGAGGGTACTAAAACTCCTGGTGTCTCAAGTACTGGTTTCACGACATCCACCTTGTCAGTGTCGTATATTGGATCCCACAACCCTGAAACATCTTCTGCGCTGGTTCTTATTTATTCCACCAGTCTGATCTCAAGTTCTACCCGTTTGTCAGCTGAGCAGAGTTCCATTTCTTTGTACGAGGGGGCTGCCTCGAAAAATCTCGTTGAGAGTTTCATCCTCTTCCTTTCGCTTTTCCTCGTTTTATAGACATTCGCTCCTTTTGAAAATTTTTAGAGGATATTTGATACTATTTGCTTTGAGAGATAAGTTAAACAAAGCATTTTATTTTCGTTGTTTGCTTTATTATTCATGTCTTTTCGTTTTTCGTGCACTCCTTAGCACCATGCAAATGAAAAATAAATTTAATAGAATATAATATAATAGGATCTAATTTTAGAGCTATACTAAATCCATGAACAATTTTATTAATATCTTTTTTAACTAAAAAGAAACTACCTTCTGCTTCTATAAAACCTATTAATCAACTTTTAGATATAAAATATTATTTATATCTAAAATTGATTTAGTATCTGCAATATTTAAGTCATTTCATATTGGTGATTTATAATCTCTAAAAATATAAATATTCAATTATATTTAATAGTGTATATTAAAAGTTATAGAAATGAAAAGATATAGAATATAACTGAGAAAGTGCGCTCTATTTTCACGTAGTATCTAGCCATAAAGGGAAAAAGTTACAGCGGTTGGAGGCAAACTTTGGGCAAGTTGAACGCCCGGGCAGAGTCAAACTTGGTCCTGAAAGGGGATTTTGAACTCGAAATTGTGTTCATACTGCGCCAGTAGCGGCTTGACAGTGTACGAAGTACGCATTGATCGGATGCACGCTGCAAGACAATATACAAACCTCAAAAGAGACGAGAAAACAAGGCAAAATTAAAGTTTTGTGTGACAAGACATCGTAAGCCAGATTCATTCAATCGAACTGGGGATTGGAAATTTTGCCGTAAAATTTCATTGAGCGTAGTATTTTTGTGACCGATTTTATTGTGAAGTCTTAATGGATAATCCGCAAACAAAATTTACCAAACCAGATACATTTCTTTATTATTTTGTATTCATGTGAAACATTTAATTCCATCTTTTTGTGGATGAAGGGTTTGTCGCTGATTGTCATGGTGTTCCTCCCGGTACCTTCGGTGGGATTGGTAATTATTGGTACCACGAACTTTTATATGCATTGCGCTGTGTCCAGAAGTAAACATAGTAGGAAACGTAAGCGGGGATGCATATTGAGTTAGTTGCAAGTACTCCTCATATCCATTGATTATTTGTAGAGAGGATTTCTTTTTCAACTGTTCTTGTCTATTTCTTTTTTTCAATGAGAAGCCTCTATAACTTTGCACGTTCTTCAAATCGTAAAAGAATCTGCTAAGATTGGAAAACGTTGCCAACTTGAAACCACGTATAGGATATTGAACTCTACATGGGCGAAAATACAAAGAATCACTGAGGACCTGCAAAAATAATCAATGAGAAGACCCACCAACCAATATCCGTGTTTCGTCACTCAGAAATCGGCTAACCAAGCCAAAATCAAACCCCAATTGGAAGAGTGATGAAAAAAGAGGGAGCTTATTGTTGAGAAGGGACTTTAATCAATCTGTCGACTTTACCTACATGGAGAAGTACGAGATCCACAAAGTTGAAACAAGGACGTCTATGTTATCTTCTGCTCTCAGTGCAAAGCCAGTACAAAGTCACTTTACAGTTTAATGACAAGCAAATAGCTCGGTGGTGGTACACTTGGGAACATAAATGCTTAAGAACAGACCTCTAAAATTCAGAATCAGCAAATTATTTCTTTCCAACCCTTAACTCTTTGGCCCACGAAGCCAAAGAAAATTCCCTGCACCATGTAAGTTCTTCAAGACGGGAACTACGGGGTGAAATCTAACTTCTGCTCTTAGCTATACCTGAATTTACTTGCCATGGATCCCGAGCTTGAGCAAGCCTTCCCGTCACTCAAGCACCAAGGCAGCATCAATGGCAGGCGTCTTATCACTCGGCTAATAACTCACTAGAAAACTTGTCCAGCCTAGACGGCTACCTATTGGGTTTAGGTAATCGGCACTCGCGGATTCTCGGTATCGAGGCAAACCAATTCGAGTTGATGGGTGAGGCATTCATCTTGACGTTCCATGAGCGTTTCGGTACACGATTCACACACGAGTTAGAGATTCTCTGGATTGAATTCTACATGTACTTAGCTAACACATTGTTACAGTTAGGGCATCGATCCTGTGATGCGCTGCGAGGCACTGCCACAGAACCACAATGAACTCAAAAACATGTACTCCACACTTGAATTACAGGAGAGCAAACATTCGTCGCTGATGACTTCAGTGGTAGACCGGACAGAGCCTTCCACTAGAAGGCTGACTCCCGTTTTGCCTATAACACCAACGAGTGCAAGTACCCGTCCACCCAAAGGCGCCCGCACTAAAATAAGAAACCGGTTTAGTCGAGCCAAGGAAGATTGCACAATTGTTTGAGCTTTTCAGTCAAAATCCCCGTCGCGTTGTGGATGTTTTTGGAGCGTAGGCGCAGTATGGGCGTATGAATTTTTGGTAAGTAGGCGCTACTTTAGGCTTTAGTCAAAGAGCAGACGCTTCGCGGTAAAACGCAAAAGATGCTAAAACCTTCGATCTTGGTGGGGAAACTTTTCAGTCCAGTGTGCACTCGGCAATTCATTATGCATCGAAAGCTTAAATAGAGGAACGCAACAGTCCTCGGCGAATAGCATGTCCGGTTTGTGCCATAGGAGCATTACAGCGTTGATGCACCTCTGAGTTGCCTTATTTTTAGTGGGAGACTGTTATTTTCCGTAATGATTTTTTTCATTTTACACCTTTATCAGTGCCATGTCCGAATCACCAGATAGTTCTCAAGTTTCAGACGATTGTGTGGTTTCTCATCACAAAAAATTATGAATTTTTTCAATTCTCAACAATGTTATTGAAGAATATTGAATTTCCATTGAAAAGAAACTTGTCAGGTTGCTAAACAATATGATTAATTTGACAGTAGAACAGGACACTAGATGGATTGAAGTTCTCCTGTAGTTTTTCTAAATATGATTGTTGTTCTAGCTCCTTTCTTCTTTATATATCTACAATGTTATTATCAAACTAAAGTATGTTAATAAGGAGCTGGAATAAGAGAGGAGAGCGTATTACATTGGGCCATTATGCTTTTAGCTTTCAATGAAACAGCGGAGACCAGCAGAAATATGAACAAAAAGACTTCTTTACCTGAAGCAACGCGAAAAATTGCTGTTTCAATCACAGGAAAGAAAGCTTCTCATTAGCTACAATCAGTAGTTTGCAGCATCACACCTAGCTGAGATTGAGGTAATGCCATTTGTGCTAAGAGATACGAGACAAAAGCCCGACTTTTCTTTACATTAAACGTGTGATAAAGCTAGAATTGTACTTCTAATCTACATTAAATTAAAACAACGAAATTTAACTCTTATTAATGATTTGGGTACCCCTTCAATGAGTCTCATAGTGATGAACTTAAAAAAACTTGGATTTTCAACTCAAAGTTGGTTTATAAGAGAAGAGTATTTATTTACCAGTCTGATAAACATCTGAATTTCTTTTAGACTTAGAGCTCTTTGTTCCAATTGTTGACCTCCTTTGATGAGTTTTCCAGTAGAAAACAGGTCTGGCAAAAAATGCAAGTTGCTTGATGTTTCAAGGGGAGAAACAATATAGGGATTAGCCATAATATGTTAAAATCATTAAAAGAAAAAAAAATGAGAATTAGAAGCAGAAGGCAATATGAATTAGGTGAAGCATATAAGGGAAGAAGCGATGGAGCAGCCAGTACAGGACGGCACATGCGGGCCTCAGCAGCAATTCGCAGCCAAGAGATGCAGGAGGAGAGAAAAGAAATCACAGAGACTAGAGTAAGAACCCATGTATCCACAAAACAGCATTGCAAGTGGCCAGTGTCACTTCGACTCTGCACAGAGTGAAAATAAAGTCACAACCACTGCATTTGGCACGTACAGCAGCTGATCAGCTAAATAAAAAACTTAGACAGTGATGAAGCAAAGGCACGATGCACCTCAACATGAGTTAGTTTGAAGTGCATTGGCCTGCGTCAAGTCCAGGATTTTTTAAACCGAATCAAACAATGAACCTTTTGTGGTTCCATTGTGTTGCAAACAGCACCTTCTCAAGATACAGCAGAAGTAACACGCAGAAGACAGCGAGAAGAGAAAAGAAGTGACACTCAAATAGTTGAATAAACAGCCAAGGATCGTAAATGTACGCTGATATCATTAAAATCTAAATCAACATGAATTGCTGGATCTCTATTGGCGATTCTTTCAGTTACAGTACAAACAATTTTGTGTGTGTTATTGTATATGGTCAGAGAGATGGAGAAATTGGGAATTTTGATCTGTTTCATTGTAATCAATATGATCTTAACAGTTTCCTTTTACTGCTTGGCAAGGGTACCCAAAAGAAGTAGAATTAGCTTTATCGTTGGCTTATTTTGGCCTAAACTCAATAAATAAGAGGACGCAAACAATAATCGCCGTGACATCCGCCAGAGCTGTACGGTACGGCTGCAACAGGGGGATAGAACGCTACTAAACTGGAACACAAACGCAAATGCTATTTTCTCAAGCTGTATAAGTATACACTTACTTCGAGATAACATCGCTCGTCTCTTCTGCCGTGACGACGAAATGCTCCTTTTGTGATGGATAATGCAACTCCTGAGATTTCACGAACGTGATGTCACCCTCTGGTTTCTCAGCTTTGCCAGTTATGATCTTGTATAACCGTACCAAAGCATCCTTGCCGTCGTAGATAGGGATAACGACAATCACAAAATTGGCAAAAAAACCCCAGCAGAACGCAATCACAATGTACCCAGTGAAGAAATTCTTGCTGAAAATATATTTCGTTCCATACATCGGAAGAGGAACCAAAATAAGCAAGGCAAGAATTAAGATAGTCGCTGCGACTGCTCCGAACTTGAACTGTCTCTTCAAAACTGCCTCATTTGCCTGCCTTTCAATTAAAACTGCTTCTGTTGCATCCTCCTGTGATAACACATGAGACAAACCGTGCTTCGCATCAAAATCAGTATTGTCGTCCTGCTTGATTTTCAACCATTCTTCCCATTCGAAGTTGGCTGGTTTGATCCAAACAAGAAGTGGCATGATAATTAGAGGTGAACCAACTGCAATTGTGTTTCCAGCAGAAAGTGCCTCGTTTGTGGAAAGAGTAGTCAAAGTTATGACACCAGACTGGGCGACAGTATACCCAAACCAACAAGCGAGAGCTATGCAAGTGCAAAGAATTGTTCCAACCGAGTAGGCGAACCCTGACATCTTTTTCCAGTACAAAGTCAAGACCATGGCGACAATGTTGACATTGACGATGATACCGGAGGCTGTAGTGATGAAGGAGACATCAAAACCAGCGTGGGCTAATCCAATACCCAAAGCAACTGTCAAGACACCAAAAGCAACAACAGTCATGTCGGATATCCACACGAGACGGCCTCCTTTGGCATTGGGGTCAATGTATGCCTTGTAAACATCATGGGTAAACATGGCCGAGACGGCAATGGCCTCCGAAGAAAATGCTGCTGTGACAGCCATGAAAATCATCGTGAGTACCATGCCAACACCTGTTTTTCCCATCAATGCTTTTGCAGCATATGGTAACACCAAGCCTGCATTGACTTCTGCAGTGGACATTAAGTCTGGGTATGTTGGGAAGCTGGGGTGTGTTTCCAACGCTGCTGCAGCCAAGCCCATTGTGGTGGATAAACAAAATGGCAAAGAGAACCAGGCTAGGCCCCCCAATATGTATCCCTTCACCAAAACTTTAGGGTCTGCGGCGATTGCCTTCTGGAAGAGCTGCGAGTCGCAGGCTGCAGCAAAGCCTGCACCAAAGATAACTAAACCGAAAAGCCCGCTCTGGACCGAGTTAAAAGTGAGAAAGCTCCCATGAGCGTTGCCGGAGATGGGACGTCTCTCTCCAGCCTCTACCAAAAGTTCCCAAAGTGCGCCAGGAGAACCAACAACGTTGCTGGTGGCATAGCACTTGAAAAGGAACACCAACAAGAACGTATACATAACGACAGTATGGGTCCAGTCAGTGAGGAACGTTGCCTTGATACCTCCCATGAGCGTGTAAATAATCACGCCGATTGGAAAAAGTGCAGTCGCAGCATCTCTATTCATGCCGGTGATGGCTGAGAAAATGGACGAGCCGTTGATGAGCAAGTTTGTAGTATAGCACACCATCTGGATAGTGGAGTACACAACAGACACAACGTGAGTGGTGGTTCCGTACCTCGTTCTTACCACCTCCTGATATGTGTGACAGTTTGGAGCCTTCTTCTTAATCTCCAAAGCCAACAAGCTGAAAAAGATAATCTGCACGGATGCTCCAGCACCATACCAGTAGGCACTAGAGATACCGTTGTTGTATGAAGCTGTGCAAGACAAAAGTAACGTTGACCCGATTGTCCAGGAACTTACCACGGCCGAAGCGATTAAGCCAGTCTTAATGCTGCGCTTAGCTGTCATCAACATCTCTGAATCTTGCACTTCATTGAAGAATTTTGTCAAAAGATGAGTGATTCCCACCATCAACACGGCGAAGGCAAACCCGACCCCCACGATATAGCCATAGCCAACGCTTTGACTGAATGTCAACGCATGTTCGTAAACCATTGAAAATGAAGTTGATGGTGTGCAACGTTTCTTGGTTTCTCTCGCTTTTGTAATTGGTTCAAAATCCGCCAAGAATAGGTCAAGATGATAAACAGCCTGCAATCGGTTTCTGTGAAGATAAGCATCCGCTAAGCATCTGTTATGCACCCCGCTAAGCCTACGTTAAGCCTCCGTACTTCTGGCTGCATCGGGGCTCTTATCATTGCAATCGAACCAAAATCAGCCCAGTTATCTTATCACTACAGTATGCAGTGTTCAGGGCCAGACTGGCTTGTATGTCAGATTATTTTTAGAAAGCGCATTATCGTGTCAAAACGAACCTACTCTTAAGCAGCGTAGCCACGTGTGGCGTTGGCAACTTCGATTTCTCGCCTGCGCTGGAGCACGAATCCATGTACAAAGTCGTATTCAAGTCACTATCCACATCAAAAAGATTGGCAGAGTTGAGCGGAGGTTTTCCCCATTTTAGTCTTTGTGGTCAGCTTTGCAGCACACATTCTTGGAGGATGCGTGCAGCTCGTCCAAATTGATATCCATCCAGGCTTGATGGAGCAAACCTTGCTTTGGTAGACATTTCCAGGTGCTCCGTGCTCCAAATCAGAGATCGTGCCCAATGATTGGATGTTCGGAAAAATTGCTAAATTGATCATTGCGCCAAACACCTTACCATTTTCGGACATAACGTGCTGATGCCGTTGCTGATTAAGGAACAATTCTTTCTCAGGGGCAGTCCGCTATCCGCTAGCAAACTCCAGTCTGTACCTGATTGGGAAATCCTATCTCTAGGTCGCAATCGGCCTCACTTTGCGCGCAATGCAGGATGCAACATCTGCAACGAGGGTAATAGCGAAATACCCCTCGGGTGGAATATGGTGGAATGAAATATGGTGGAACGCCACGGAGTATAGTTGGGCTCGATCCATATTCTTGGTCACGCTTGTATCTTTTGTATCTTTTTCTATTCTCACTTTTGAACGAGAAAAATGTCGGAATTTCACGCTATCAATCGAGTGTTGGTTGCCAACAGAGGGGAAATTGCTTGCAGAATCATTCGTTGCTGCCAGGAAAATAATTTGTCAAGCATTGCTATTTATTCCTCCGAGGATGTTGAGTCTCGCCATGTACAAGAGGCAGATGAAGCTATCCACATCCCTGGGGTAGGGGCTCAGGCCTATATCGACATTGACAGCATTGTGAAGGTTGCGAAAAACTCAAGAGCTGATGTTGTTATTCCTGGTTACGGATTTCTCTCGGAGTCCCCGGAATTTGCTTACGCCTTGGAGCAACATCACATTGGCTTCGCGGGTCCATCTGGACTGTCCATCGATACGTTCGGACTTAAGCACTCAGCCCGCACTCTAGCTGAAAAGAATAATGTGCCCGTTGTGCCTGGTTCTGACCTCGTCACGAGTCTTGCAGAAGCCATTCCCATAGCGGAGAAGGTTGGCTACCCAATCATGCTCAAGTCCACTGCAGGGGGAGGTGGTATGGGCTTAAAGGTCTGTTACACGCAAGAAGATCTCTCAGTTTCTCTTAAAGAGGTAGTTTCACGGGGAGAGACACTTTTCAAAAACTCTGGTGTATTTATTGAAAAATATGTGGAATGCGGAAGACACATTGAGGTCCAAGTCTTTGGGAATGGCCAAGGATATGTTCGTGCATTCGGCGAGAGAGAATGTTCCATCCAAAGAAGACACCAGAAAATTATTGAGGAAGCACCAAGTCCTTTTGTGGAGGCCGGTAACTATGAATTGCGCAGAAAATTGAGTGACTGTGCTACGCAGTTGGCTGCATCCATAAGCTACAAATCCGCTGGAACAGTTGAGTTTCTCGTAGACGATCTGACAGGCAACTTTTTCTTTCTTGAAATGAACACCAGGCTCCAAGTGGAGCATGGTATCACAGAACTAGTGTACGGGGTTGACCTTGTGAAATTGATGCTTCTTCAGGCGGAATATGAGTCCAGGGGTGAAAAGGGTATTTCTAGTGGTATGTTGGAGGGCTATGGTGACTGTGAGGTGGATGTAAATGGCATTGCTATTCCGAAAGGACATGCTATTGAGTGTCGCGTTTATGCAGAGAATCCATTGAAAGACTTTCAGCCGGCTCCAGGAGTCTTGCATTACGTTGAATTTCCTACTAAGTGCGAGTCTAGTAACTCAAAAGTGAGGATTGACCATTGGATTTCGACCGGGTGCCATGTTTCTCCGTACTTTGACCCGCTCTTAGCCAAAGTCATGGCCTATTCTGCCACTAGGGAACAGGCCAGAAAGGAAGCAGTTTTGCTTCTCAATGCTACCAAAATTCAAGGACCCGTCCAGAACTTAGAGTACCTCAAGCAAATCTTGTTGTCTGAGCAATTCACAACAGGGAACACTTTGACCTCTTTTTTGGGAACTTCATTCAAATATGAACCTAATTTGCTTGAGTTTATTAGGCCAGGTTCTTACAGTACAATCCAGGATCTTCCGGGAAGGATTGAGACTGGTCATGGAGTGCCTCTTTCAGGTCCAGCTGACCCACTTTCTTTCCAAATAGCAAACATCATTGTTGGCAACGATCGCCACACTGAGGGTCTTGAGATTAGTTTGAAGGGCCCAAAAATGATTTTCCATACGTCTGCAGTTATATGCCTCGCAGGCGGAAGTTTCACTTTAAAAGTGAACGGGAAGGCAGCCCCCATGTATTCGGCCATCAATATTCCCGCTGGATCCACTGTAGCAATTGGGAAAGCTTCTGGAAATTGTCTGAGGGCCTATTTGGCTGTTAAAGGTGGGTTTCCCGACGTTGCAAGATACTTGGGCCTGAAATCATGCACACCAACATTAAGTTTAGGAGGCCATCAGGGTCGAACAATTGCAGCAGGTGACTGTTTATCAATCACCAGAGATATCGAGGAATTTGAACTGGTAGAAGTTGGGTTCACCTTGCCTGCGAAGTGCAGACCGGACCTCGAGAAAATAACAGAAGACCACATTTGGGTAATAAGAACCACTGGTGGACCCCATGACTCTCCCGAGATCTGCAGTAGTGATGGCCTTGAAGCTTTCTACAACACAGTATATACTGTCAACTTGAACTCCAACAGAGGATGCATTCGTTTGGACGGTCCTAACAATGTTTTTTCGAGAAAAAGCGGCGGAGATGGAGGAACCCATCCAAGTAACATTCTCGAATACCCTTATCCCACCTGCGGAATCAGTATAGTCGGAAACACAGTCTCTCTCTTCGGTGTTGACGGCGCGACATTATCTGGCTTTGTCTGCATTGCAGTTCCTATTGTCAGCGACTGGTGGAAAGCTGGACAGGTCAAGGTAGGAGGCAAAGTTCGCTTCCAAAAAATCACTATGTCTGAGGCGCTAGCACTCAAAAAGAAACAAGAAACTTTCTTAAGATCTTTATCTGGATGTGTTGGTGGAGCCAACGCCGACTTACCGACCTACTCAGATGAGGTCTCCATCCATGCTCCAGTTTCCGAAGAGTCTATATTATATTCCAGGCAAGCCGGAAGCAAAGGTTTACCATTCTTTATCCGTCAAGCTGGTGAAAATATGCTCGTTTTAGACTTTGGAATTGAGCATTTTACTTTTTTCAACAATGGCCGCCAAAAAGCGCTTCAGATGGCAATCGAGGCAAGATGGAAAGCTGACGAAGGTATCATAAGAACAGAGACTAGTACTGCTGCGATGTGTGTTGTGTTCAACCCTGAGGATATACCACAATCTAAACTTGTCGAGGAGGTGGCTGCGATGGAGAGCAATATCCCATCCACGGACAGCTTGAATATAGAGTGTACGCTCTACAAGCTTCCAATCTGCTTCGACCACTCTGCTATCAGGCACTGTATCGACCGGTATATGCACTCACAAAGAGCTCAGGCCCCATATTTGCCGGACAACACTGCCTTCTTGATGAAAGCAAACTGTATTGACCTGATCGAGGAGTTCAAAGCTACGATTGTGGGGCATAAGCAAGTCGTGACCGCAGTTTCTTTCTTGTGCGCAAATACCCTATCTGTCAATTTGGACCCCAGAACTCGCTTGAGAACAGGTAAGTACAATCCAGCAAGAACGTTCACTCCAAAAGGTGCTTTGGGATCTGGATCGGTTGGATTTTCAATCTATTCCATTGACTCTCCGGGAGGGTATCTCATCTGGGGAATGGGCTTACCAGATTTGTGTTGGAACACTTTTGCCCGGCTTCAAGTTACCAAAGGTAAGCCTTGGTTCTTCAAGAATTTTGACCAGATTGTTTACTACGAGGTCACTGAGGAAGAAATGAACAAACTCAACAACGACTTGGTTCTCGGTCGTTTGCAAATTGAGAGTCAGAGAACACCAATCTCAATTTCCAGGAGTACTCGACCTTTATTGAAAGTATTCAGGAAGAAGTCCATGAACTAGATAAGAAAAAGGCCATAGCGGTGCTGGCATTGATCGAAGAAGAGGAGATCTCTCTTGCAAAATGGATGAAGGAGAAGGAGGACATAAGTTCCCAAGAAGGTAATGAAAACGCAGAATACTTGCTCGACTCGTCATTGCTTAAAGTAACATGTACAATGGCCGCCAATATCTTCAAAATCAACTATAAAGTGGGAGACCAGATTGGTGCTGGTGATACAATCATTGTCCTTGAAGCCATGAAGATGGAAATTGCCGTTAAGCCCATTGGTGGAGACAGTTTTTCTGATGACGAGGACGACGATGGGCCCAAAACAGAAACCCAGACTTCGGCAAACTCGTTTGAGGTTGTGAGGATCGCTGTGAGTGAGGGAGACGTTGTTTCGCCTGGCACGGTGATGGCTTTTCTTCGTTCAATATGATGACAAATGTTCCATATTAAATAAATTGATAAACGAGCCACAAACGTTCCATATTAATTACATGATATTTTTGTCCAAGATAAACGAGCCACAAACGTTCCATATTAATTACACAAATTTTTGTCCAAGTGAAGGAGTTTCAATATTTACTAAACGTTCGCAAGCGCACTAACTCAACAGTAGGCGACAACTTTATATAATGTGTATGATTGTTGTCACCAAAGGCAATGCAAGGCTGACCAGATTATCTATGGTTCCACTCGTATGCGAGAAGGTAGAGGCTCAGTTGAGTCATGGCTCAGTTGAGTAGTGAGTTGTGGCTGAGTTGAGTCGTGAGTTGAGTCGTGGCTGAGTTGAGTCATGGCTGAGGTTGGTATTCTTCTCCTCTGGCATTCTGTCTGTGTTGAGCAGAAAGAGCCTAGCTGGCCAGTGTCGCAGTTTAGCCAGTCTTCTCAGCCTCGCATGCACGGCGATAAGATAACATCTTGAGGAAATCGCAAAGCGGAAAAAATCGCCGGTTGTCGCAATCGGTACCTTTCTCTTGCATTGCGACCCAACCTTGTATTTGGAGATAAGATTAGACCCCAAGTACTAGGGTTATCCTGAAGTACTAGGTTTATCCTGAAGTACCAGGGATAGAAAGCCCCCTTTCATCAAATCGTCGCAGACATCACATCACTCCTTCGTAATGACAGTTCCGGACACCATTTTTGTTACTGGGGCCACAGGCTTCATTGGAGCTCACTGCGTAGGGCTCTTGTTGAAGAAGAATTTCCGGGTAAAGGCATATTGTCGCTCTTTAGAAAAGTTCTCCAAGTTGCACTCGAGCGTTCCATCGGAAGTGAAGCACCTACTCGAACCTGCGTTGGGGTCTGATATCACCAACGGTGCTGAGTTAGCCGTGCTCATGAGAAACTGCACTGGCGTAATGCACTTGGCTTCGCCTTTCAACTTTGCAGTGGATGATTATGTTGAAGAGTTACTCACCCCTGCTTTGAAGGGCACCCAGGCAGTGATGCATGCTGCCCACAAAACCCCCACCATCCAACGCGTGGTGCTCACTTCATCGTTTGCAGCCGTGTATGATGCTAGCAAAGGAGACCAGCCTGGGGTGGTTTTGACGGAATCCGATTTCAGTCCTTTAACCTGGGAAGCGGGTGCCGCTACAAAGGACCCAGCGGTTGCTTACAGAGCGTCCAAGGTCGTAGCAGAGAGCGCAGCATGGGATTTCATTGAACAGAACTCGCCTTCTTTTGACTTGAGTGTTTTGTGCCCCACCATGGTGTTCGGACCTCTATTCTCACCTTCCATGATTTCAAGTTTGGACGAGTTGAATTTCAGCAATCAACTCATCCTGAAGTTGATGCTTTCATCTTCAGCCGGTGAGATTCCTCCCACCAAGAACCCCGTTTGGGTGGACGTGAGGGACTTGGCAGAATACCACGTTTCTGCTTTGATTACTAAGGAGGCCTCCAATCAACGGTTTTTAATCTCAGCAGGGGATTATGACAATCAAGAAATTGCTGATTTGTTGAGAGCACACTTGCCCTCCGGAGCTGCCCAAGGAGTTCCAGTGGGCGAACCCGGAAAGCGCATTACTGGTTCTCATTACACTACGGACTCTTCAAAGGGTCTGAAAATACTTAGAGTGCCATACAGAAATTTGGAAACCTGTGTGATTGACTTGGCGAAGCAATTGTTAGCTCTTTCATAGTTAAGTACGTTATTCTCCCAGCCAACAGAAAAAGTAGCATTTTATTCGACATCAGTTCGTTCCGTTATTGGCGAGAATATCTTTTCTATCACTAAAGGACAAAACTCAAATCATCATTTATTCTCGGTTTCATAACCTACTAACCAAGTCCTCAATGTGTTTCTTCATATCGTAGCCACAAACCTCCTCGATTGTGAGTTTGTTGCTATCGTTGAGGTCACATGCACTCGAGCTCCATCCTATTCTCTCATTGAGGTTTTCTCTGGCTCTTAGGGATGCTTGCTGGATCTTGGTCACACGGGGCTTTCTCACCTGTTCGTAGATTTTCAAACCTTGCCCGATTGTCAAATCGAACTTCTTAGAGAAAATGTAACCCAAAGCTCCAGAGTCTTCAAATGCTGCACACGCACCTTGGGACTGATCTGGCATCATAGGATGGCAAGCGTCACCCAATAAGGCGACGCCCTGCGATCCATCTGTGCTGCACCGATAGAAGTAAGGAAGTGGCTCATGAACATATAACCTCCACTGTTTAATGTCGTATCCACACTTTACAAACAACTCAACTAAGCTAGGGTCCAAATTAGGAACAGAATCCAAGAGTTGTTGCACCAGGATCTCGTTGTGCCAGCCATCCTTCACATCCTGTGGATTTGCGGCATAGAAGCAGTAACAAGAGATCACCTTCTTGTCTGAACAGGGCGATAGCACAATCTTATACTTGTCTTCACCACCCCAGAATTCAATTGCCTCGTTATTAGAGAAGTCCCTAAGGCCAAGTTCCTGGACTTTTTCGGTATCGAACAAGACCCTAATGCATGACGAGTCTTGGTTTCTAACCTGAGGCGTGATTCCCAATTGAGGTTTTGTCAACGATCTGATGCCATCCGCCGCAATGATCAAGTCAGCAGTGGTTTCGTTTCCATTCTCAAACTTAATCTGTCCCTTCTCGTAGTCAACTTCGACCGCCTTATGGTTAACAATAAGCTGACATGGCTTTCCCTTGCCTTCCTCCGAGACAGCATGCTTCTTGAGCACATCGTGAATGTCAATTCTATGAAAGTTATAGTAAGGAAAACCAAAGCTGGCCTTGTAGTCGCCCAAGGAGTATTCCCCAGTTACATCACCAGTTCGCCAGTCGTGTCTTATGAGGCTCTTCAAGATAACCGGCTTAGCCTCATAAGGGTCTACTTCCCAGTCATGGAGCCATTTCCCACCATTCGAAGCACACGAAAGAGAAGCTCCAACCTCTCCTGCGTAGTCGTACCGCTCATAGATACGGACGTTATGGCCTGCTCTTCTCATAGCAATTGCGCTAGAAAGGCCGCCTAGTCCACCACCTAAAACCACCACATCAAGCGGCGCCCAAGTATATGCTGTCATTTTGTATCACTTCTCCGTTCACACTATTTTTTTCTCTTTTTTTTTCCTCTTTTTTTCCCTTTTTTTTTTCTTCTTTTCTTCTCTTTCTTCTGTTCTTCTCTTTCTTCTCTTTCTTTAACTGATATATACTGTGCTATCGCAAACCGCAAAACCCTCCGGCGCATTATATGCAGCTTATCAGAACATAACTAATCCAGGGAACTGATAGTAGCGGATTTTAGCCCAGTTGACGGAATCAGAGTCGTCGTCCTTATCCCAAACAGCGCGTAGCAACTTCTCAAACTCGCCGATATAGTTGAATCGCAATTTTTCTTTTATACTCCGAATTCGGGATAGGATGTATTCTCGGTCATGTTTCTCAATGCACACCAGTCCAGCCATGATTAACGGAAACATGAGTCCTGTTTCGATCTCGGAATCGACACCAAGTGACTTGAGCGACTTTAAAATTATAGACAAGCACGCTAACACTCTTGTATCACTTCTATTATAGCCTTCTCTTATCTGATGCAACCTCAAGAATGACGACCATTGAAGAGCCAACAAATACGAAGACATGGCTACTTTCCCCGAGTCCAAGTTTCCATCGATCTGGTAGTTAGCAGCCAACTCGATCACTGAGGGTGACCAGTTCTGTAGTTTCATTTCTATGAGGGTCGCCAAAGACTCGAATTGCTCCTCGTATTCAGCGGACTTGTGTCGATTGGCCCGCAAGCTAGCCAAGCTGGATATGTTTCCCATAATCTTAAATAGCTCACCTGCGATACCGAAGCGGAAGCCGAACTTGCAGTTTAAGATGTCTTCAACATGATTGCCATCGTAGTTCTCATACGGGTCATATTTCAAGCGGTCAATAAAAGGCGTAGCACAGGTGCTGAGAGACGAAATATGATCAAGATAGCAAAACAACTGTATAGATAATGGCGAAACACTCGAGACCTTCTTTAGACCACCCCGCATACGAATGATTTCGGAGCCCTTTTCGAGAGCACTGTTCCAAAACATCGAGTTGCCTTCGAAGATCTCGTGGATGGACACAAGACAAATACTAAGAAGAACATTCTCGGTGTCATCATAAAAGTCATCATTCTTGTTGGCAAGACAGCTTTGGGCCTTAGCTCTATACTTCATGCACTCTCTTAAATGGTCGTAATCAGTGAGCGGCCAGCTATTGAGTCTGTGGGAACTGGCAATAGCAAGAATGGGGTACCGAACCCGTTTATCAACTAAACACAAGGGGATCACAGTAGAAAGAAAGCGTGTTGTAGTTTTATCGGCGAAAAGTAGCATCGAGACCTCGGAGATAAAATAGCATAGCAACGAACACTCGTTCTCGGGAATCCGGGTCGAGTTTAGTTTGCACGACTCCAAAAGGTTAAGCTTCTGCTCCTCATAGGTGGTCTCGCTGGACCCAGGCGACGAATGCGAAGGCAGCGAGCTTGCCATAAGACTGGAGTCAAGAAGCGAATCAAGGAACATTTTTTCCGTGGGATTGAAGAGTGTTGACGGTGTCATTAGTGCCATTAATGAAGGTGACTTATAATCCGCAATCGGAGAGCACTTAATGCTCACATCCTCAGTGATATGCTGGGTCTTTCCAGGTAGAGTTGGACAGGCTTTCAGTGCTGCGCTTGGGACATTTCGTTGAGTACCAACAAGTTCTTCCTTTGTTCAAGCAGTTTTGGCATTCAGGCACCTTCTCGTCACATTTCTTCTTTTGTTTTCTGCAAGGAACACATCCATTGCGGCTGTACTTCTTCCGCACAGCGACCTTATCAGTGCTTCTAGGTCGACCATTCTTCTTTAGTTCCCGATTGTACAGGCAAGCAACCCCATGACGCCGGCACCTTTCACAAGGAGTATCACCTTGACACTGCTCTTTTCTTTTGTGGCATCTGTCACAAGATCGTTTCTTTGCAAGCATGAACAAAAGGTTATCGATTCGAGGTGCGATACCAGCTGCTAAACTACTCGTTCGGCATAGTATCCGAAAGACGGAATATTTTTTGCCATAATCTACCTTGGTCAAACTAGTCTGTTTATTTGATTTACTTTCTTTTTGCTTTGTTCATAAGTACGTTTGTTAAGTTACGTTTGTTAAGTTACGTTTATTAAGTTACGTCGTTCATTTTAGCCTCAATTCTTTGTATCATCACATCTATCTAGCTGAATAAGAGTAAGCTGAATAAGATAAGATCCTTGAAATTAAAGAAACGTTACGACAATTTATTCATGTTCTTTTTCTCATGGAAAGTAAAGGCGAATCCGAATCCACCTTGATCTTTGCAATATCGTGGGCATCTAAACAAGCTTGACGCGATAGAAGAACGGCCGTTCCAGCCCGCTGCTTCACCATGCCGCAATAGTTATCCACAGCAGTAGACCACAGAACCTCGCCTTTGCGAAATTTGTCTAGCTGTTGCACGAAATCCGCAACGTCTGTTATACCATGGTTCGCTGCCTCGCCTCGGTACATGGTCATGGCGTGAGCAGCATCTCCGAGAAGAAGAACCTTGTGGGATTTCGAATCCCACTCGACCTTGTCCCAATCAGCCAACTTAATCTCTACCAACTTCCGAGGATCCTGAGTAGCACGAGAGACTAGTGCATGAAGATCTGGCTGCAATCCCTCAGCATGGTTCATTAACGCGGCCGCTTTATCTTCAGGCGTCGAAAACGGCTCGTCTCTGTCTTTGGGGAGTTTCCATGATAAATTCACTTGGGCGTAGTAGGTGTCTTTCTGCTGTGTATAGTCCGGTGATGAGAGCATGGAGAACCAAAAAAACGTCTCATTGGACGGAACAGTGCCCTGGAACAAGAGGGGATCAAATTTAGTGCTTATGTGATCAATTTCCTCGCCAGTCATTTGCACCTTCGCCCCACAAAAACGTACCGGTAAATGGTAAAGGGCACCCTGGGGGCCACATAAAATCTTCCTGGTGGCAGAGTTGGCGCCATCGCAGCCCAAGAGCACGTCTGCCTCGAAGGTTTGGCCAGACTCGCACAGTACAAGAATGCTTCCCGAGTCAGTCTCTGTGATGCTCGTGAGCTTGCAGTTCCAGTGCACATCGATCCCTTCCAAGAGAATCCTGCGGACTTGCTCTCGCCTCACTCGCAATCTTCTAGATGGTGGAATCGATAGGACAGTCGCTCCGTTGCTAGCGTCAATGTACTTGAAGTTGCCGGTGTCATGTGTATGAAAGTCCTTCCTGACCTGGGCTTCGTAGATCTTGCTTGCTAGTTCAGGAGGAAGCAAATTAAGGAAAGTGTCAAGCGCCCAGTGTAGGGTGATGGCCCAGCCAGCACTCTCGCGGAAATGGACGTTGGTGTCTCTGTCAAAGATCTGGAAATCTATACCTCTTGCTTTAAGTGCTTGGGCAGTCAAGAGGCCCACAATGCCTGCTCCACTAATGAGTATCTTTTTTTCGAAGGACATGCTTAAAACAACCTTTGGAATATTCCAGCGAGAATAACGAGAATAACGAGAACAATAGTACAGCTCTTGCCATTTGAACTTTATAGTCGAGAAACGTACCTTATCTTATCTGTCGCAATGTAGCAAAAGTTGCCGGTGGTCCAGTCTTGTCTGCACGTGCGGAACTTCACCTATATATGACTCCTAGAAAAGTTCGATTGGATGCTTTCCATTCACTTTTCCTCCACAAAAGATGAGCGAAGGACACGAAGCAGTCAACCCCATCCACCCCTCCGTTGCGGAGAAGATGGACCCCGTGTTTGTCAAGATGTACAATGAGCACGTGGCTAACATTCCCAATAAACCAATTGATCTCTACAAGCTTAGGGCCAATTACTCCAGAATATATTCGTACGGAACAGGCGAGTATCCCGAGATCAAGAACGTTGTACACATAACGTTTCCTTCGTTCGACGGGCAGCTGATCAACTTGCGTGTGTACCGTCCTAATGATGCAGCAGACGACGAAGTTCTCCCCGTGCACATCGACTTCCATGGCGGAGGAGGCGGCCTAGGAGACCTCGAAACCGAGAAGCATATTCTATGCCACTATGTGCACTTAGCCAGGGTTGCTGTTGTGGATGTGGACTACAGATTAGTGCCTGACTTTGAGTATCCAACTTATATCAAGGACTGCTATTGGGCCACCAAGTATGTCTACGAGAATGCAGATGCCTTGAAGTTTAAAAAGGACTCAGTTTCCATTGGAGGTATTTCTGTCGGGGGGAATATTGCTTTCATTGTATCTCATCTTGCCCGGGACATTAGCTTACCCCTTGTACTTTGTGTTGCTGGAACACCGCAGGTTGATGACGTAGAAGGATACACAGGCGCTCAAGATTCACCTTACGATTCCGTCCGTGAGTTTGAATTTGCTCCGACTTTGAACTGGATGCGAATTAAGTACTTCGAAAACTTGAAGTGGGACTCGTTGCCCAAGGAAGAGACAGCGAGAGCCACTAAACTTGCCGAAATTGGGTGGTTCAAAAACGTGATGAATGCCCCCGATTTCTCCAAGTTACCAAAGACGGTGGTTGTAACTGCAGGGTGTGATCCAATGAGAGATGAAGGTGAAGCGTATGCGACAAAGTTGATCAAGAACGGTACGGAAGTGGTATTCAAGAGATATCCTGGTGTTCCACATCCTTTCATGCACATGGATAGTTATCTCTGGCAGGCTAGTGACTATATCAAGTTCACCGCCTTCCAATTAGGTGTTGCGCATGGGACTATCAAAAGCTTTGCATAATTTTACTACCAGTGTAACCGGATGGTTGCTTTTTCATGGTAGATGTTACGACAACGCAGCAGATATTCCGTTCCTACATAATTCCGTTCATTGATGGTGATTATCAGAAGCGATGGACAGTGAAGAACTACTAGGCAAGAGACTCCGCAGAGAACTGAAGATGATAGGAAGCGTATTGAGATGGTTCCGTCTTCACTAAGCATCTTCTATAAGCAACACTGGAATGGTGAGCACATTATTATTTTGAAGCCATTCTTTCTTAGTATTCTGAATTTCGGTCTGGTTCATGACAATACTACAAAAGCAGATGCAGAGTTATATCATGGGCAGAACCAAGATAAAAAAGACTTCTAGTTGTACTTTGTTGAAATAAATCATTGGTCCTAAGTTGGGCCTTGACATAGTCATAGGAAAAACTTAGGCTGAAAAAAATAAAATTATAAGAAGACAAAAACAAGAAACGCAATTTAAGATGTGTTTTGAAGGTTTGGTTATATCATCAAAGACGTTTCAATTTTATACACAGTAGGATGATCTTTGTTTATCAATATTTCTCTTGGTATGCTTAATATACGCTACCAGGATCAGCCATTCGTATTCTTGTGTACATCGTTAAATTACCGTGTTTTTAAGTGCATTACCTTCTCAATTGATGTAGATCCATTTGAGTTGTATCTTTAGTAAATGCTCCAAATTTGCTGCTCGAGTACGCTTGCACTGATATACCTGCTAGCCAGTTGTATTCGTCATATTACTTATGCTTTTTCATCAATGTTAGCCCCACTGTCTAATTTAAATATTTGAGGATCTCGTCTTCATAATCTTCTTCTCCGCCTATTGTGAGAAGGAAATCTTACGTCTGTTGGATAGTTGTTTCAACGTAATTCTACAAGTGCTATTTCCAATCGCATAGTATTTCATATATCCTATTTGTTTGGTGGGAAAAGCCGCAGGGTAGTCTTTCGGAACCTTATCCAATCGTCACAGATCTCTAGCTACAGTAACAGTTTTTGCATATTCTTACCTTCTTGTTCAACCTGCTTACCGGGGCCTGGTAGTGTTGGATCTCTGCTGGGAGGGATTTGTGATTATCTGGATTCTTCGATTCTTGTTCACAACTAGTTCTTCGACTTGATTGCATGGCTTGGATGAAAACCAGTTGATCCGATTCTGTTTATGACGTCATTGAGATCGTCCAGATTGCCTTGTGTTTCGTTGAGGTCAGGGTGGACCCTGGTGAACCCCTTTTGCTTCAATGTTGGCCACACTTTGTTGAGGAACTCCCTCACCATGTCCACTGGTTCAATGTCTTTTACAGTGGATAGGGGATACCTTTTTGAAAACCATTGCGTGATCTCCAACGTACCCTGAATTCCAAAATGTTCAGTCAATGAGCCAATTTCGATTGGGTGTATTTTGTCAAAACCCTTCAACTCCTTCCGGTACACATCATATTCAAGTAATATTGCTTCAGCATCCTCTTTGTTTTGGCCATTCCAGTATTTGATCGCTCTGTTCAATGCCATCATTCTATCCCGAGAGTGCTCTTTGGATATTTTTAATTCTGCCTCTGCTCGGAGCATTATCTCTCTCATGAACGTTCCTAGATCCTTTGCACACAGCGGCTTGCTTCTTATCATGGAGCGCACGATTGGAAGCTTGGCGGCCAATTGGTTTATTATGCTCTGTCCCGCAAGTCGATATATGCCGTCATCATTTTGTAAGTAATGAAAATTATTCATAAAGAACAGTCTGCCTGCGGATGCAATTATCACCTTCATTATGTCTCTATCTCTGAGCTGGTTCAACAAAATGAGCGAGAGCTGTTTGTACCCAAACTTGTCATCTGTTACATACTCAAGCTCTGCGTTAACACATAAGTTTGCCTCTTGAAGTATTTCACTGTACTTCATTTCTCTGAGATAACCCACACACGGACGATTGGACTCGTATACCTGCTTGATGGCTTCTCCATACTTGCTAATGGAGAACCCCTTATCTTCATAGGGCCCTTCAACGTATCCGATATTAGTTAAGAAGCTCTTAGCCATATCTTTGGCCAATTTCATGGCCTCTTCGTTGCTTGATACTTTAGTAGTTGTACTCATTTCGTGCAGAATGTTTTTGTTTGTCAATAGATGCCTTGTATGTAGCTAGCTATTAGTCCTATGGAGAGTTATTGGAACATCTATCCATTTGCCTTCTTATTTATATTCATATTCATGTTGCCACATCATCCTCAAGTTGCTCGTCAACAAATGAAACGCTGATTGACTACTATTGTATCGGTACAGACTTACATCGCATTTATGACAAGACGGCCTATACTCGACTTGCTGATTGGGAGACTGAACACCCAAAGGAAAAAATCACACAATGCAAATTCCAGAGCATTTCATAACTGCATGAATAAAACAAGACCCAGAATAACATCTTGTATAGATCCGACTCACCGTATTGATCCGACTTACCCGACTCTCATGGTGAGCTTACCAGGGTCGAGAAGTATCCTCTCGTTTTGCAGCTTCTGCATCCGTACATCCGGCGTAAGCTCCATGGGTGCAAAACTCTTATCGGTTGATATGGAGATAGCCAATGGACCGACAACCCATGAACGCCACTAAAAGCCTACAGGGGCGAAGAGCAATGTTTCACATGCAGATTTCGCCCGAAGAAATGTGACGACAAGGCCAGTATGTTGCGAACGAAACTCCTTTGCGTACCCTTTATTTGAGGAGGTTTTAGTGTATCTAATCCAACAATACAAAGATTTTTTCGTGACTGGCCTCTTACGCTAATCAAACACTACGAGACTAGTGCAGCCATAGCCCGTCCGTGAAGCCCGGTAGGTGACGATGAAGCTCCACTATTCGGAAGATTTCAATATGGACTGGTACGAAAAAGCTGTTTTGAGTACGTGTTCTTGAGTACTGTTAGGGCCGTTTGGAGGTGGTGTATCCTGCTCCGGCCAGATTCAGGATACGAACTGATCAAGGAGACTACGAGATCAAAAATCGAATTTTCCTTATATGTGCGGACAGCTTCTACACTATGCGGCTGTTCTTCTTTCACGCAACCACGAGCAGTTTGAAGGACTCCCGAACATCACGCTAGATGTATATGAAGTCACTTTACCCCGATAAGGTACATAACTTCGAGCTGAAACAAGTTCGAGTGTATTTCATACATTGAGGCTATATCTTCCGATGCCGTCTTACAAGGTGCGCTTTGGCTTATTCTTTCCACCATCTAGCTCTACGATACCTAGTTGAAGCAAGCCCCGATATGGGTGAAATGCCGGTACGTTGCAGGCAACTATTGATCGTGTCACCCTTGCGAGCCGGAGCCAAAATCGTGTCAGCCTTGCGAGCTGGAGCCAAAATCGTGTCACCCTCTAGACTAGAAAGCGAGTTCGGTGAGAATACATGATATGATGGTTAACCATGATGCATGCGCAAGGAAAGCCATGGTTTAAGGAGTATTTTACGAAGATAAAAACTCAGTTGGCACGGTGATTTGCCGTATCTTGGGACGAAGATGTATACGAAAGTCTTCGATCTTAGACTGAAGGACGACACCCGCTAGCATTGATTTCGTAATTTCGTCCAGATTAGTCGCATACTTGGTCCTTTCCATCGCACATGCTGCCCCACTGATCAGAAAAGCCGTCTTTTTTTTAGGCTACTGAATTCTTTCTTTTATGGAAACTGGGGAGGCTACGCACGTGCTGTTTATTCACGTGGGGTATGTGGGGCTAAGTCTAGGCTCAAGAAGACTGGCCAAAGACTGGCCAAAGACTGGCCCCTGTCGCTGAACCAGTTTTAAACAAAGATTCATTTTCGTGGGGTAGTGAAAAACCGATCGGAGCAGCGGCAATTCCTGTCTTACTCGTCTTGAAAAAATATCGGCAGTACTTGTCAGTTTGGGCTTGATAATATGACGCCTATTGCGAATATCGAACTCAACATTGAAGGCTTAGGGACCATAAAGGGCAATGTCTTTGAGCACGCTAATCAGTTCTTGGGTATACCTTACGGATATCTCGCCAAAAGATGGAGCAGAGCCACTTTGGCCTCCAGGTGGGAAAACGAGTTCCATGACGGAACCAAGTTGGCATCATGTGTGCCGGTGCCAAGCTTTGATAGAATGACTGATGCTGGCAATCCGACGTCATTTCCACTTTACAAACCGGAGCCGATTTTTGATGAGCAGAGTGCCTTGGTGGTGAACTTAACTGTGCCCGAGACAAAATCCAATGAACGGCTTCCCGTCTTTGTCTACATCCATGGTGGAGCCTGGATGCATGGGACCGCTAACTCAAGAATGTTGGATGGTGTGAACATAGTCAAGAAATCGGTCGAAATGAACAAGCCCATCATTCATCTCTGTTTGAACTATCGTTTGGGTCTTGGAGGGTTTCTCTCCAGTTTCGCTATTGAGCAAGAGTTGAAGCGTGACGGGTTTTGTGGATCGGGAAATTTTGCGCTTACTGACCAGGTTCTTGCCTTGGAGTGGATCCAGGAATACATTCACTTATTCGGGGGTGACAAGGACAATGTGACTGTTTGTGGTGAGAGTGCCGGAGCTATTTCGGTAAGTAATCACATCTTCAGCGAAATCAACCCTCGCTTCTGCAGAGCAATATCCATGTCAGGGCTTATTGGTACCCTTCCGGCTCTTTCCAAGGAATGGCACGAAGAACAATACCAGAAATTGCTCAAATACTACAATATCGAGAATGACCAGCACGCATTGGATAAGTTGAGGAAAATACCACAGCAGGAGATGGCAAAAAACACTCACCTAAGCCTTGGCACCTCCGTTCCAACTACAGGAGCTACTTGTATTGATGGTTGGTATCTCAAAGAAAACATCGATTTCAACAACTTTCCGTCCTCTCTACCTGAGTGGGTCGAGAAATATATGGTTGGTGATACAAAGGATGAAGGGGTCATTTTCTTCAAAGCTTATGAGGGATTATGCTATCAACAGCTCATTGATCATTGCTCCAAGTTCACTCTGGAGAAAGTCACTCGGGACATTTTAGCTTTGTATGATATCGAGCCAGAGACTCCTTCAGAGGAATTCAGGAACAATATGACAGATTTGGCGGGAGATTTTTGGTTCAAATTTCCCAACTATGTTCTTAGCAGCGAGACCAAGGGCAATATCTACTCGTATCATTTTGATGAGGTTTCCACCGCAGAGAATTCTTTGAAGGGGAAAGCGCATCACGCTATTGACGTGCTGTATGTCTTTGGCAACAGCTTGGATATGTCTCCAGAGCAGATGCACTTAGTCAATATTGTGATGAGTAAATTTATTCTTTTCATTAATGGCGAAGAACCTTGGGAGAAATTCTCAGTCAACAATGCTCTGATGGTTTTCGGTCCAGTTCCCGGACAGTGTTTAAGTGACGGGCGACTTTTAACAATAACCGAAGACACAACAAGGAAGTATACAAGAATGCAGAAAGTGAGACAAATGCCTAGAAACGACGTGAAAATGTTCTTCGTGGCATTGGACGTCTTGACAAACGAGAGATAGTATATATTAAAGTTGCTTGTTTTTCTTGGACTACATAAATTGTATATTTGTGTATCCGTACCACGAGCTATACAGGCGAGGATGATGTTCAAACTAGACACAACAAAACCCGCTTAATCGGGCTTTCTTTGGCGCGAAGCAGACTTTGTTGATAAGCTTTACTCAGTGGTCGGGCCTATGGTAACAACGTTCTAGGAACACATTTGAAGAGACGACTTAGATTAGTATATAGGATTTCTCTGAATAAAACCGCGCATATTGCACGATCAGAACATAGGAACATCCATAAAGATTACAGGACTAGAAAGCAAATGATAGAACATTTGCCTTCTGTGTGTATCTGGTGATACCAGTATTTAATGGCTGTGTTGGGTCACAGTTTCAGGCTTCAACGTGCTAAAATCGAATTTTCCATACACTTATTAAAGAAATAAGTTTTGTAGTTTTCACTATCTGAAAGCGAAAAATCGCGAATCGTACCGAGAAAAGGAAGATGCTACGGACCGAATGGCACTGACATAGATAACCGAATGAAATTCGATTTGCAGTCTTGTATTTCTAGGCTCGGTAAACATTCCCGTTTGTAAAAGTTCATTGTCAATTTACGTGAAATATCTATTTATTATAGATTTGTTTAGTTCATACGCAGAAAGAAGCTGCTTAGGAGCACCCATAATGTCGTCTTGGTAGAAGGTGAGAACCCATTCCCTGGGTACGTGGAAGAGACCTCTGTCTGTTTTTCGGCAACAGCAGCTCGCCGTCTAAAACCGCCATGAGGAGAAAACAGCCAAATGGAGTAAGCACAGCCGAATGGAGTGGATGGTAAATTGTGCAAAAAGCTCTTGGCCCTATGCGCAGAAAACCAGTACTATAACAGCTTGCACCCAAATGCGCATATATTGGAAACCCCAGACCGCGCACTTGGACGGTTGCAAAATTTCGACACTAAAAGTATGGAGATCTTATCTGCTGCGCTCCACTTTCCAAAACCGTTATCGGTAACGACCATGGGCTTGCTTGAAGAGCACGTGTAAATTCCTACCAATGGTTGACCTTTCCCCGTTGCATGAGGTAAAACTCGGCTGCTTAAGTTCTCAGATATGTCCACCCACTTATTGAATACATTTGATAAGGTCATATCATTGCAGCAAACAAAATAACACTGTTTCGTTACCACTTGAAAGAAATATAGTTGATTTCGAGACACCTCTTTTCCCTTGATAGAATAACAAGTGATGTCAACTCTTCGGAAATTACGATACTCACACAAAAAAAATATTAAGTCAGGTATTCGTGATATTATTTAGACATGTTCAACTAGTTCAACGGAGGGCTTGCTAAGCGCTTCCAAATGCCTGTTTTCAAGCTCAGGCGCCTCATCACCAAACACTTGTGCAACTTCTTCCAAGGTGTACCCTGAAGTCTCTGGAAAAGTGAGAACAACAATTATGAGCTCCACAAGAATGAGACAGCAGTAAACAATGTAATACTTCCATTCAATAGCATCCATTGCAATGGCATTCACATAACCGTTGTAAACAAGGATTGCAAGGTTTGAGAATTGGAACAAGTTGAGGCCCTTGGCCCTGTAAGTGTACGGCAAAATCTCAGTGATATACAAGTATGGCAACCCATTGACACCAACGTCATAAAACAAGTAATAGAAGAAAATCATAGCCAAAACACCGTTTGCAAATCCCTTGTCCTTGAAGTCTCTTTCCTGGTTGATGGCCGAAAGAATTGTCCAGATCACATATGTTACCAACATTCCACAAAAACAGGTTATGAATAAAGTTCGCCTTTTGAACATTCTGGCAACACTAGCAACAGCACATGACACAACGAAGTTGTATATCATCAAACACCCATTGATCTGAAGCTGCTTCAGAGTTTTAGTAATTCCAATGGAATCCAACACCTTTGTCAAATAATATGAAACCAAACCATTGCCACAAAGCTGCATCATAACACCAATGATTAAACATAAGAATCCTCTTTTTCTCAAGCTCTTCTTTGTGATAAAGTCGGTATACTTAACATGTTTGCTTATGCGTTCTTTCTCCAAGGCTGCTTCGATTTCACGAAGCTCGAACTCAACCGATGCTTTGTCCCTTGGGTCTTCTGAACCGCCTATATGAAACCTTGTTAATATCTTACGAGCCTCATCTATTTTCCCTTTGGCAACGAGAAATCGTGGAGACTCGGGAACCATCCAGAAGAGTACCACCTGAAAAAGAGGTAATGCACCTTGTAAATAAGAAGGAATACTCCAACTGGCCTTGCCATTAAGATATTGAGTTCCGTATGTGACCCACGAAGCAATCACTGCACCCAAGTACCAGCACACATTGTAGGCAAAGGTACATGTTTCCCTGTGAGTGGGATAGGAGACTTCGGAAATCAAAGTGGGCGAAGGAATAGTTGCAATACTGGAGCCAAAGCCGATCACAAGTCGGGACCCGAGGAAAAATCCATAGCTGTTCGAAACACCTTGAAGAATGGCACCAATGATGCAAATGACCTGTCCTATGATAATAGAAGGTTTTCTACCAAGTCGATCGCACAAAATCGGAGCAATGGGTATAGCAGCAATGTTACCGAAGTAAACACCGTTCGTTAACGCACCCAATCTTTGACCACTGGGATGTCCCATGTCTTTTTCCCAATAAGACAACGACTGCAAACCGTTTAACAAAGAACCATCGTATCCATTATTGGTGGAAGTGAGAGTCGCCAAAAAGACACAAAAACTTAAGAACCGCAAGTGTGGAACCTTGTACCAAGGACGCTGTTCGGAAATGTAGTCTTCGACTGCTACCGGTGTAGCCTCTACTTCCTCGTGTGTCTTGATTTCTTCAACACTATCGGTACTATTCAGCATGTTTGTTTTATGGTCCAAAGTTAAACACTTATGGTGCTTCTGAATTCAGCAGGCCGTCTACGATATATATAGCTCTGTTGATTTCAAAGCCACCGAAACCAAACCGAAGTGGAGGCACGGTTGGAGACTGAACCAAGCTTACAGAAACTTGCAGCAAGTCTGTTTGGATTGGTTGAATTCACTCAGCCTCACGGAAACGCCCTACAAACGTTCGGCATAGTTACGAGTTGCAGAAACCGGACGTTCGTATATTCGCGTTTCCGAGATGTTAGGCCGGCGAATGCTTCTTTATTTTGTCTTCTTTTCGAATACTATTGGACACAGAATGACGTAGGTTGAATAATCAAATACTACGTCAATTACTACTCAATATGATTGGCAGGAAACCCATGATCTCGAATGCGACGGTGCTTGATGGAAGACCGTCAAGGAAGAATGTTAGTAACTGGGGTGCATGCGCCTGCTTGCCATGTCCGTGCAGTAGCTCAAGAACAGCTGGTTGCCTGTCACTTATAAAACTCAACTACTGTAGCTAGAGGTGCACTGAGGTTGCTTCAATCCAGTTGGCCGAGGTGCAAGTGGATTCAGTAATGATTGACTTAGAATGTCACTGAAAAGTGTCGGAAAATCGACGGGAACTGTCAACTTCGGAGAGTTCGCCTATCCCGGCTCCGAAGATGTTGGGCGTCCTCCCCACTCGATCGGCAATTGAAATGAGCGTTATGTACAGAAATACATGTGTCAAGCCTTCAATATCATAAGATGGAAAAAGTAAAGAGTACGTCAAACCTAGTCTTGAAAGCTTATGCAATCGGGGAAAGCATACACTACTACGAGGGCGGACCCTCCTCACTGCAGCAATGGATACTCAACGTTCGACAATAGCTCATCAAAGTATGGTTACAAACCAATTTTCGTAGTCAGACCGCTTTAGAGTAGCCGGCTCCAAGACCGCACTAGAGTAGACGAACATGCGGGATGCACTCGACACTTGAATCAGAGTCGTCCTTAACGTCGAATGCAGTTTTGAAATGATGCTTACCAACAAGAGCCATACATCGTGACGAATCAAGAAAGACCTTCATGATTGTGGGGAAATACGCGGAGTCGGCATAAGATCAACATGCAAGGTCGAAATACAACGATATCTGCGTGGAGTGCGGAAGAACGCTTGGGCTCGAACGATTCGGCTTATGATCACCGAAAACAGCAAGCAACCCGGTCTTGTATTATTCCTATGTTGCCGATGAATGAGCAGCTCATTCGAAGCATCACGTAAAAATTCATAATATTTATATATTATTTTTTTATAATATATATTAATTAGTTCCTTTGGCAGGTGCCAAGTTCTGGACTGTCTCTTGTGAAAGGTGGAATATTCTGCATGCTTTATATAAAGATAAATTATGAAATAATTTATTATTGAATTATTAATAATTAGATTAAACTAATAATTATTATTTTTATTCTTAACTACTTCAGATGGACCAAAGGTGATGTCTTTCTTGGAATGGGCACACGTGAAGAGGAACACTGTGAGGCCAGAAGCAGGAAAAAAATACAAGTGAAGGTGGACTTTGGCTTCAAACCACAAGGACGATTGGCTCTGAGTTGCTGGTCCAGGTAGTGTCTACTTCGGTGCAGACATTGTCATATCAGATGCCTTAGAAGAAGCCGAGGAGTTGAAAAAAAACTGACAAGGTCGTTATAGTCTGTTTGTCAAAGGCTTCGACAGGCCAGCATGGACATCCCTGCGAACTAGCAAAATGGTGGCAGCTGCCAAAATCAATCCTCCTTCAAATTGGGAAAAGGAATTAAAGACAAGACCATTCATGTAACTGTGGATTACAATACTGGAGATGTTGCTGGAGGTTGCAGTTCTACATGAGCACTGAGCCCTAAAATCCTTCAATAAATGGCTTCTGAAAGATGTATAGGTTTTGGCTCCAGTAGTAACATAACCGGCGAGGTAGTTAAACTGTGGTGGTTAGGATTGTAATTGACACAGTATGATTGTGTCTACCCAAGCACTTTAGAAGCGAGCACTTTAGAAGAAAAGTTTAGAAGAAAAGTTTTGTGATATTTTTAGAATACAAGAGCAGCGTTGTTGCAGAAGAGTGAAGATTCTATGTGACGTCATTGGTCTCGCTTTTTTGAAAGTCATCTGTTAATTCTCCCTAAATCAATACTCGATATAAATAAGCGACCGATAGATAGAGGTGCAGAATGCGGATTCGCGGAGATTGCCAACTAGAGAAAGCATGGCGGAATTGACAGGTGCGATAACGTATCTACAGAGATTGCCCTTTTGAAATTCACACTACGGTTGCAAAAGCTGCCCCCCCTATATCCTTTTTTGGTTATCTCCGGACCGAAAATTGGAACACGAAAATGTAGCTGAGCTTCCTGGAACTTGAGCCCTACGTTGTCTATATTGCCCGAAAGAGCCTACCAAATGCTAGCGGGCTGCCATCCAAAGTAGGGCGATATGAGCGGTATGCTATTATGCAGGACGAGCTATCGGATGTGAGCGCAGGTTGACTGCTTATTTCATTTCAGTTTCCAGATTTTCGCCGGTAAAGGGCCATTTCGTATCCTTTCTCACTGCAAAGATTGCGATTGTCCTCGGCCAACATGCCTGGGAAATTCTCTCGAATTGTACTGAAATGTAACTTTTTCCGATCTTTTCGTACGTCTTCCATGCAGAGAAGACATGCAAATGGGGAGATAGATCGGAATTGAGAAAATGCTATAGGAGTTCCTGCTCCGATTTCTGTGAGCACTCAAGCATAAGCCGCAGATAATAAGACATTGCAATGTAACCATACTTCCAAAGCAGGTCCCATGCATCTTCCAATTGGTGCAGAAAAAAAATAGGGTTAGACCTTCCCGAACAGTAATAAAAAAGCAAGGCGACCATGCCGAACACATCAAAGCTTAAGCCGTGGCAGAGTACTTCACCATGTAGTTTGAAGATGCAAGCTGCCTTTTTTAGGCCTGGGTGAAAGGATAAGAATATATAAGAGCCGCTTCCCAACAGAAACATGGAATTCTCTGAGTATCCCCAAGTCAATTCCTTCCCCTAACAGGAAACTTCATCTTCAACTGACAGTTACCTGACATACCTGACATACCTGACATAGTTACGTGACAGTTACTTACGTGACAGTTACCTGACAGTTTACGTATTTATGGCGCAAACACCATTGGAACGGGTTCTCTCTGGAGATCACCTATCCATCGCAAATGACGAAATCCTCCCGGGAACCGTCCATTTGGTTGATTTAGAAAACGTATTCAGTGTTAAAAAGGGTAGTGGGGCTAATTCAAATATTATTCTCCATCCTCAACCGCTGGATAATGTCAACGATCCGCTTCGGTGGCTGCAGTGGAAAAAAAATACCCAGTTTTCTCTTCTATGGGTTTGGTGCGTTTTCCTTGCGGTTACGGTGAATTGGAATGGTCCGTGGTGGTCAGATTTGGTTGTTGACTTGGACTGTACCTATAACGATCTCAATATAACGTCTGCTGTGTGCTTTCTATTCTTGGGCTTGGGGTGCCTTTTCCTTCAACCAACAGCCATGAAGATTGGAAGAAGATTTGTTTATTTGTTCTGTACGATTTTGGCTCTCATCGCAAATGCCATTGGCTGGAAGACAACAAGTTGGAAAACGCTTATTGCAGTCAACGCTTTGTCGGGGTTTGCAGCAGCTCCAGTTGATTCTTTGGTGGAAATATCTTCCACGGATGTATTTTTTGCCCATGAAAGAGCCTCGAAATTGGCTTGGCTTGTTATGGGCTTATACTTCGGGTCCTTCATTGGCCCTGTGGTGGCAGGCTATTTGCACACTTGGCAAAGTGCTTTTGAAATACAGGTGTTCATTTTCTGTGGTTTGTTTATCCTTCAGCTTTTTGCAATGGAAGACACAACCTTCCGGAGAGGAAAGGATGAAGCGGAAGAAGAGGTGATTCAACAAATTCACTCTAGGGAGGTTGTTTTACTGGCCGTGAAATCCGGTGAAGCCTCCCTCAAAGACAGCAGGGTGGAGAAGGTGATTTCGCCTCAGATCACTCAATGTGACGATGAAGACAGCCTAACTGGCATCAAAAGAGGCTATTGGAAAAGAATGCAAATCATGGAACTCGAATTCAATCTCAAAGATCCTTGGTTTAGCATCTTTTACCGGCCCTTAAAGACGCTTGCTTTCCCGGCAGTGATTTGGGTGGGGTTTGTTTATGGAGCACAGATGATGTGGCTTTCTCTTATGGCTTCAACACAGTCTGAATTTTACCAGGATATATATGGCTTTTCCACAGCCACTGTTGGTCTCACGAACTTGGCTCCATTGGTTGGTGCAATTATCGGAATGATATATGGTGGACATCTCGTGGATTGGCTCTCAATTTACTTGGCTAAAAAAAATAACGGTGTTATGGAAGCTGAGTATCGTCTTTATGCAATGGTGGGACCTATAATATTAAACGCTGCTGGTCTTCTTGCATACGATTTGGCTCCAATATCCGATACGGCATGGCCCGTCTCAGTGATCTTAGGGCAAGGTTTACTTGGCTATTCAATGGCTTCCACAGGACCTATTTCCTTAACTTATGCAATCGAATGCTACCCAGATCTTTCATCTGAGTGTTTGGTGATGATTTTATTTGTGAGAAATATGATTGGATGTGGTTTCACATGGGGAATTCAAGATTGGTTGGATGCAGATGGGACCACAGAGACAACATGGTTAATGTTCATGTTGTCTATTATTATTAATGGATTTTCATTCGTTTTTATTTTTTGGGGGAAACTGATGCGGAAGAAGACAAAGGACTATTATCTTCGAATCTCTTCTAACTAGTTTATATTTGATTAAATTTTATTTTAGGCTCGTAACTAGAAGTAATTAAAAAAATTGTTGTTGGATACACCTTCTTTGGTGTGGAAGAAATATAAAATTTGAAAATAGTGAGTAAGATGGAAGCTATCAAACAAGCATCGAAACAAAGATAGTCAACGAAACAAAGATAGACTTAGAAGAAAAGGAGTTTTTATCCTGAGGGTCCCTTTAAGCTGGAGGAAGATGGCGTTCCTGATGTTCATTTGAAGAAGTACGAAATATATCCAACTCTTAATACTCTGTGAATAAAATAGGTCGAATCGGTTATTGTAATTGTTTGTGTTGAGTTTGCTTTAGGGAACTCCATAACTAAAATAGATTTATGCCTGAAGGCTTACAGTCAATAAGAATTGAATAAGGTAGCTACAGTTGAAAAGAGAAGTCTATGCATTACGCTGGAGTCTGTTGTTTCTTGTAACCTTTGTAATTACTATTTGCTAATTACTTAGTCTTTATTTTGCTAGGTTCTTGTAACATTCGGCAATTACTTAGTCTTTAGTCGGACGGGTCGTGAAAGACCTTCCTTCGCTTTCCGCCTCTCACTCTATGTAGACCATACAATTTCTAAT
>CAVMBV010000005.1:0-127970 GCA_963678735.1 Metschnikowia agaves | reverse complement strand
ACTAAAATGGGGAAAACCTCCGCTCAACTCTGCCAATCTTTTTGATGTGGATAGTGCTTGAATACGACTTTGTACATGGATTCGTGCTCCAGCGCAGGCGAGAAATCGAAGTTGCCAACGCCACACGTGGCTACGCTGCTTAAGAGTAGGTTGTTTTGACACGATAATGCGCTTTCTAAAAATAATCTGACATACAAGCCAGTCTGGCCCTGAACACTGCATACTGTAGTGATAAGATAACTGGGCTGATTTTGGTTCGATTGCAATGATAAGAGCCCCGATGCAGCCAGAAGTACGGAGGCTTAACGTAGGCTTAGCGGGGTGCATAACAGATGCTTAGCGGATGCTTATCTTCACAGAAACCGATTGCAGGCTGTTTATCATCTTGACCTATTCTTGGCGGATTTTGAACCAATTACAAAAGCGAGAGAAACCAAGAAACGTTGCACACCATCAACTTCATTTTCAATGGTTTACGAACATGCGTTGACATTCAGTCAAAGCGTTGGCTATGGCTATATCGTGGGGGTCGGGTTTGCCTTCGCCGTGTTGATGGTGGGAATCACTCATCTTTTGACAAAATTCTTCAATGAAGTGCAAGATTCAGAGATGTTGATGACAGCTAAGCGCAGCATTAAGACTGGCTTAATCGCTTCGGCCGTGGTAAGTTCCTGGACAATCGGGTCAACGTTACTTTTGTCTTGCACAGCTTCATACAACAACGGTATCTCTAGTGCCTACTGGTATGGTGCTGGAGCATCCGTGCAGATTATCTTTTTTCAGCTTGTTGGCTTTGGAGATTAAGAAGAAGGCTCCAAACTGTCACACATATCAGGAGGTGGTAAGAACGAGGTACGGAACCACCACTCACGTTGTGTCTGTTGTGTACTCCACTATCCAGATGGTGTGCTATACTACAAACTTGCTCATCAACGGCTCGTCCATTTTCTCAGCCATCACCGGCATGAATAGAGATGCTGCGACTGCACTTTTTCCAATCGGCGTGATTATTTACACGCTCATGGGAGGTATCAAGGCAACGTTCCTCACTGACTGGACCCATACTGTCGTTATGTATACGTTCTTGTTGGTGTTCCTTTTCAAGTGCTATGCCACCAGCAACGTTGTTGGTTCTCCTGGCGCACTTTGGGAACTTTTGGTAGAGGCTGGAGAGAGACGTCCCATCTCCGGCAACGCTCATGGGAGCTTTCTCACTTTTAACTCGGTCCAGAGCGGGCTTTTCGGTTTAGTTATCTTTGGTGCAGGCTTTGCTGCAGCCTGCGACTCGCAGCTCTTCCAGAAGGCAATCGCCGCAGACCCTAAAGTTTTGGTGAAGGGATACATATTGGGGGGCCTAGCCTGGTTCTCTTTGCCATTTTGTTTATCCACCACAATGGGCTTGGCTGCAGCAGCGTTGGAAACACACCCCAGCTTCCCAACATACCCAGACTTAATGTCCACTGCAGAAGTCAATGCAGGCTTGGTGTTACCATATGCTGCAAAAGCATTGATGGGAAAAACAGGTGTTGGCATGGTACTCACGATGATTTTCATGGCTGTCACAGCAGCATTTTCTTCGGAGGCCATTGCCGTCTCGGCCATGTTTACCCATGATGTTTACAAGGCATACATTGACCCCAATGCCAAAGGAGGCCGTCTCGTGTGGATATCCGACATGACTGTTGTTGCTTTTGGTGTCTTGACAGTTGCTTTGGGTATTGGATTAGCCCACGCTGGTTTTGATGTCTCCTTCATCACTACAGCCTCCGGTATCATCGTCAATGTCAACATTGTCGCCATGGTCTTGACTTTGTACTGGAAAAAGATGTCAGGGTTCGCCTACTCGGTTGGAACAATTCTTTGCACTTGCATAGCTCTCGCTTGTTGGTTTGGGTATACTGTCGCCCAGTCTGGTGTCATAACTTTGACTACTCTTTCCACAAACGAGGCACTTTCTGCTGGAAACACAATTGCAGTTGGTTCACCTCTAATTATCATGCCACTTCTTGTTTGGATCAAACCAGCCAACTTCGAATGGGAAGAATGGTTGAAAATCAAGCAGGACGACAATACTGATTTTGATGCGAAGCACGGTTTGTCTCATGTGTTATCACAGGAGGATGCAACAGAAGCAGTTTTAATTGAAAGGCAGGCAAATGAGGCAGTTTTGAAGAGACAGTTCAAGTTCGGAGCAGTCGCAGCGACTATCTTAATTCTTGCCTTGCTTATTTTGGTTCCTCTTCCGATGTATGGAACGAAATATATTTTCAGCAAGAATTTCTTCACTGGGTACATTGTGATTGCGTTCTGCTGGGGTTTTTTTGCCAATTTTGTGATTGTCGTTATCCCTATCTACGACGGCAAGGATGCTTTGGTACGGTTATACAAGATCATAACTGGCAAAGCTGAGAAACCAGAGGGTGACATCACGTTCGTGAAATCTCAGGAGTTGCATTATCCATCACAAAAGGAGCATTTCGTCGTCACGGCAGAAGAGACGAGCGATGTTATCTCGAAGTAAGTGTATACTTATACAGCTTGAGAAAATAGCATTTGCGTTTGTGTTCCAGTTTAGTAGCGTTCTATCCCCCTGTTGCAGCCGTACCGTACAGCTCTGGCGGATGTCACGGCGATTATTGTTTGCGTCCTCTTATTTATTGAGTTTAGGCCAAAATAAGCCAACGATAAAGCTAATTCTACTTCTTTTGGGTACCCTTGCCAAGCAGTAAAAGGAAACTGTTAAGATCATATTGATTACAATGAAACAGATCAAAATTCCCAATTTCTCCATCTCTCTGACCATATACAATAACACACACAAAATTGTTTGTACTGTAACTGAAAGAATCGCCAATAGAGATCCAGCAATTCATGTTGATTTAGATTTTAATGATATCAGCGTACATTTACGATCCTTGGCTGTTTATTCAACTATTTGAGTGTCACTTCTTTTCTCTTCTCGCTGTCTTCTGCGTGTTACTTCTGCTGTATCTTGAGAAGGTGCTGTTTGCAACACAATGGAACCACAAAAGGTTCATTGTTTGATTCGGTTTAAAAAAATCCTGGACTTGACGCAGGCCAATGCACTTCAAACTAACTCATGTTGAGGTGCATCGTGCCTTTGCTTCATCACTGTCTAAGTTTTTTATTTAGCTGATCAGCTGCTGTACGTGCCAAATGCAGTGGTTGTGACTTTATTTTCACTCTGTGCAGAGTCGAAGTGACACTGGCCACTTGCAATGCTGTTTTGTGGATACATGGGTTCTTACTCTAGTCTCTGTGATTTCTTTTCTCTCCTCCTGCATCTCTTGGCTGCGAATTGCTGCTGAGGCCCGCATGTGCCGTCCTGTACTGGCTGCTCCATCGCTTCTTCCCTTATATGCTTCACCTAATTCATATTGCCTTCTGCTTCTAATTCTCATTTTTTTTTCTTTTAATGATTTTAACATATTATGGCTAATCCCTATATTGTTTCTCCCCTTGAAACATCAAGCAACTTGCATTTTTTGCCAGACCTGTTTTCTACTGGAAAACTCATCAAAGGAGGTCAACAATTGGAACAAAGAGCTCTAAGTCTAAAAGAAATTCAGATGTTTATCAGACTGGTAAATAAATACTCTTCTCTTATAAACCAACTTTGAGTTGAAAATCCAAGTTTTTTTAAGTTCATCACTATGAGACTCATTGAAGGGGTACCCAAATCATTAATAAGAGTTAAATTTCGTTGTTTTAATTTAATGTAGATTAGAAGTACAATTCTAGCTTTATCACACGTTTAATGTAAAGAAAAGTCGGGCTTTTGTCTCGTATCTCTTAGCACAAATGGCATTACCTCAATCTCAGCTAGGTGTGATGCTGCAAACTACTGATTGTAGCTAATGAGAAGCTTTCTTTCCTGTGATTGAAACAGCAATTTTTCGCGTTGCTTCAGGTAAAGAAGTCTTTTTGTTCATATTTCTGCTGGTCTCCGCTGTTTCATTGAAAGCTAAAAGCATAATGGCCCAATGTAATACGCTCTCCTCTCTTATTCCAGCTCCTTATTAACATACTTTAGTTTGATAATAACATTGTAGATATATAAAGAAGAAAGGAGCTAGAACAACAATCATATTTAGAAAAACTACAGGAGAACTTCAATCCATCTAGTGTCCTGTTCTACTGTCAAATTAATCATATTGTTTAGCAACCTGACAAGTTTCTTTTCAATGGAAATTCAATATTCTTCAATAACATTGTTGAGAATTGAAAAAATTCATAATTTTTTGTGATGAGAAACCACACAATCGTCTGAAACTTGAGAACTATCTGGTGATTCGGACATGGCACTGATAAAGGTGTAAAATGAAAAAAATCATTACGGAAAATAACAGTCTCCCACTAAAAATAAGGCAACTCAGAGGTGCATCAACGCTGTAATGCTCCTATGGCACAAACCGGACATGCTATTCGCCGAGGACTGTTGCGTTCCTCTATTTAAGCTTTCGATGCATAATGAATTGCCGAGTGCACACTGGACTGAAAAGTTTCCCCACCAAGATCGAAGGTTTTAGCATCTTTTGCGTTTTACCGCGAAGCGTCTGCTCTTTGACTAAAGCCTAAAGTAGCGCCTACTTACCAAAAATTCATACGCCCATACTGCGCCTACGCTCCAAAAACATCCACAACGCGACGGGGATTTTGACTGAAAAGCTCAAACAATTGTGCAATCTTCCTTGGCTCGACTAAACCGGTTTCTTATTTTAGTGCGGGCGCCTTTGGGTGGACGGGTACTTGCACTCGTTGGTGTTATAGGCAAAACGGGAGTCAGCCTTCTAGTGGAAGGCTCTGTCCGGTCTACCACTGAAGTCATCAGCGACGAATGTTTGCTCTCCTGTAATTCAAGTGTGGAGTACATGTTTGCGAGTTCATTGTGGTCCTGTGGCAGTGCCTCGCAGCGCATCACAGGATCGATGCCAAACTGTAACAATGTGTTAGCTAAGTACATGTAGAATTCAATCCAGAGAATCTCTAACTCGTGTGTGAATCGTGTACCGAAACGCTCATGGAACGTCAAGATGAATGCCTCACCCATCAACTCGAATTGGCTTGCCTCGATACCGAGAATCCGCGAGTGCCGATTACCTAAACCCAATAGGTAGCCGTCTAGGCTGGACAAGTTTTCTAGTGAGTTAATGGCAAGTGATAAGACGCCTGCCATTGATGCTGCTTGGTGCTTGAGTGACGGGAAGGCTTGCTCAAGCTCGGGATCCATGGCAAGTAAATTCAGGTATAACTGAGAGCAGAAGTTAGATTTCACCCCGTAGTTCCGTCTTGAAGAACTTACATGGTGCAGGGAATTTTCTTTGGCTTCATTCCACAAAGAGTTTGGGGTTGGAAAGAAAGAATTTGCTGATTCTGGGCCCAGAGGTCTTTCCATTAGCATTTGTTCCCAAGTGTACCGCAAGAGAGCTATTTCTTTGTCATTAAACTGTAAAGTGACTTTGTACTGGCTTTGCACTGAGAGCGAAGATAACATAGACGTCCTTGTTTCAACTTTGTGGATATCGTACTTCTCCATGTGAGTAGAGTCGACAGATTGATTAGAGTCCCTTCTCAACAATAAGCTCCTTCTTTTTTCATCCACTCTTCCAATTGGGGTTTGAATTTTGGCTTGGTTAGCCAGATTTCTGAGTGACGAAACACGAGATATCTGGTTGGTGGGTCTCCCAATGGAAGATTTTTGCATTGTACTCATTGATTATTTTTGTATTTAAAACCAATAAGAGTTCAATATCCTATACGTGGTTTCAAGTTGGCAACGTTTTCCAATCTTAGCAGATTCTTTTACGATTTGAAGAACGTGCAAAGTTATAGGCTTCTCAGAACGAAAGAAATAGACAAGAACAGTTGAAAAAGAAATCCTCTCTACAAATAATCAATGGATATGAGGAGTACTTGCAACTAACTCAATATGCATCCCCGCTTACGTTTCCTACTATGTTTACTTCTGGACACAGCGCAATGCATATAAGCGTTCGTGTTTTCAATAATTACCAAGGCTCACCGAAGGTACCGGGAGAGACACCATGACAATCAGCGACAAACCCTTCATCCACAAAAAGATGGAATTAAATGTTTCACATGAATACAAAATAATAAAGAATGTATCTGGTTTGGTAAATTTTGTTTGCGGATTATCAAACAAGACTTCACAATAAAATCGGTCACAAAAATACTACGCTCAATGAAATTTTACGGCAAAATTTCCAATCTCCAATTCAATTGAATGAATCTGGCTTACGATGTCTTGTCACACAAAACTTTAATTTTGCCTTGTTTTCTCGTCTCTTTTGAGGTTTGTATATTGTCTTGCAGCGTGCATCCGATCAATGCGTACTTCGTACACTGTCAAGCCGCTACTGGCGCAGTATGAACACAATTTCGAGTTCAAAATCCCCTTTCAGGACCAAGTTTGACTCTGGCCGGGCGTTCAACTTGCCCAAAGTTCGCCTCCAACCGCTGTAACTTTTTCCCTTTATGGCTAGACACTACGTGAAAATAGAGCGCACTTTCTCAGTTATATTCTATATCTTTTCATTTCTATAACTTTTAATATACACTATTAAATATAACTGAATATTTATATTTTTAGAGATTATAAATCTCCAATATGAAATGACTTAAGTATTTCAGATATTAGATCAATTTTAGATATAAATAATATTATATCTAAAAGTTGATTAATAGGTTTTATAGAAGCAAAAGGTAGTTTCTTTTTAGTTAAAAAAGATATTAATATAATTGTTCGTGGATTTAGTATAGCTCTAAAATTAGATCCTATTATGTTATATTCTATTAAATTTATTTTTCATTTGTATGGTGCTAAGGAGTGCACGAAAAACGAAAAGACATAATAATAAAGCATACAAAGAAAATAAAATGCTTTGTTTAACTTAACTCTCAAAGCAAATAGTATCAAATATCCTCTAAAAATTTTCGAAAGGAGCGAATGTCTATAAAACGAGGAAAAGCGAAAGGAAGAGAATGAAACTCTCAACGAGATTTTTCGAGGCAGCCCCCTCGTACAAAGAAATGGAACTCTGCTCAGCTGACGAACGGGTAGAACTTGAGATCAGACTGGTGGAATAAATAAGAACCAGCGCAGAAGATGTTTCAGGGTTCTGGGATCCAATATACGACACTGACAAGGTGGATGTCGTGAAACCAGTGCTTGAGTCACCATGAGTTTTGGTACCCTCGCTGGTCTCCCAAGCTGCACTAGAGCCAGTAGTGGACACATGATTATTGTTAACACCGATGGTAGTTGCACCCAAACTTGTGGCAGTGGAAGGTGTTATGTCAGTGTTGGCTCCAGTGTTGCTTCCAGTGTTGCTTCCAGAAGCTGATTCAGTGTCAGTTCCAATGTTGGCCCCAGTGTTGGCTCCAGTGTTACTTCCAGCCGATGTTCCAGTAGGTACTCCAGTGTTAGTTCCAGTGTTAGTTCCAGTGTTGGTTCCAGTGTTAGCTCCAGTGTTAGTTCCAGTGTTAGTTCCAGTGTTAGTTCCAGTGTTAGTTCCAGTGTTAGTTCCAGTGTTAGTTCCAGTGTTAGTTCCAGTAGGTACTCCACTGTTAGTTCCAGAAGCTGATCCAGTGCTGGCTCCACTGTTAGTTTCAGTCGATGCTCCAGTGTTGGCTCCAATAGGTGCTCTAGAGTTGGCTCCAGTAGTTACTCCAGTGTTAGTTTCAGTAGGTGCTCCAGTGTTGGCTCCAGTGTTAGTTCCAGGTGCTCTAGTGTCAGTTCCAGTGTTACTTTCAGCCGATGTTCCACTGTTAGTTCCAGTAGGTGCTCTAGTATTGGCTCCAGTAGGTAATCCAGTGTTGGTGTTGGCTCTAGTTTTGGCTCCGGTATTACTTCCAGTCGATGCTCCAGTGGCTGATCCAGTGTTGGCTCCAGTAGCTCTAGTATTAGTTCCAGTAGGTACTCTGGTGTTGGCTCCAGTGCTACTTCCAGTCGATGCTCCACTGTTAGTTCCAGTAGCTGATCCAGTGTTGGCTTCAGTGCTACTTCCAGTCGATGCTCCACTTTTAGTTCCAGGTGCTCCAGTTTTGGCACTAGTAGGTGCTCTAGTGGATGCACTGGTGTCAGTGTTAGAGGCTGAACCATTTGTGATAGAGGCCGCACTCGTCTTCGTCCCGGACTCTGTTCCACTGAGAGATCCCGGGTTCGTACTGCCGACAGCACCTGGGCTAGTGCTTGTAGATCCGGTGATTGAAGCTGAAGTCGTCTCGGCGGATGATGGACGCTCGATATACACAGTATCTGTCAGGGCTCCAGTCTGAGTCGACGTGGATGTGTACGAATTGTCCCAGTACGTGCTGACTGTAGTATAACAAACACTATCTTCAAATTCCAATTGGTAAACCTGTGACCCAAAGTTGTCAACAGACTCCCCATTAGGATTTGTGACCGAAAAATTGAAATCATAAGACCCTTCGGAGTTGAACCAAACCATCTTGATGGGGTAATAGCTGTTGGAGTCGAGTGTGAAAACAGTTGTGTTGGAGTTCTCTCCGGTGAGGGTATCAAGACTAAGATCGCCACTTACACTTGAAGATGCATTATTGCAGCACGACTGTCCAGCTCCAAATTGCAACGATGCTCCATCGTTCGCAGTCATTGTAAAGGTATAGTCTCCGCTCATTTCAGGCTTGAAGTACCCACTCAATTCAGCAACGAAATTGCTTACTGTAAGAGAGAGCCCGAAAAGTAGATCTTCGACATCTCCAACCACACAGTTGACCACATCTTCGACATCATCAACCACACCGTCAACCACATCTCCAAGGCCGCCAATCAAGCCATTGAGAAGATCGCCAGCAACCCCAACGACGCCATTCGCAACATCTTCCACATCCGAAAGCACTCCATTCACAGTACCTGAGATATCAGAAACTAAATCAGTGATTCCACTTACGGATCCCACATACCCTCCGTCTTTGTATCCGGAAGTGAAGAAGTCCGCATCTTTCCATGCCTCACGACTACCACAGGTGTACTTATAGAAGTTCACATCAAATCCCTGTGATCCAACCAGTGCGGGACTGCATCCTTTAGTAGCTGCTTTCACAAAAGCAAAGAGAGCTAGATAAAACAAGAATGAAAACATCATTGTTTTCGAAAAAAAGCCAACATTCCATGGCAATGATATGGTTTTTATATGGTACTGCCATCGAGAAGATTGTCGAAATTGGCAAATAAAAACGGCACCCTCAATGTGGCTGAAGCATGCTCTGTCTGTCGCGTATGTATCTCTGCGTGGTGAGTAAAATACTGCGCACTGCGAATCGTCTCAATATTCAAAATACTCTTAAGATGCATTAGACTCTCGTCTGCCCATGGGAAACGTGCATTGCAATACGTCAAAGCAGGAACAAAGATATTGGGTTGAGAAAACACACACAATTGGTCAAAAAAGCTACAGAACTCACAATTATATGAATTCTACTCAGGGCCCCAACATAGATTCATTAATGTTTTCTCTGAATTGGTGACGAGTGTTGGCTTAATTGATGCACACGAGTGACTTTGCATGGTGCTTCTTATACGCACGCGGCATGCATCTCTAGAAGCTTTTTTCTCGCTTCTGTGTGTAAAAGGGCTACCTTCGTCCTGCCGAAATAAGCTTTAACACCGAGAATTATATTCTTGATTCATGCTTTGAATTAGCGCATTGTGCAGAAACATGCTTCTAAAAGAGTATAAACAGTGGGCTTTTACATTGAATGTAACACTATCAAACTTGAACCCAAAAAAAAGAGATAACTTATTTGATTTCACAATGGCTTTATACCGGGATACTTGCGGTACTTGAAGCAAAAGAAGTCACACTTTCCCGATGACTCAATTTCGAAATTTCCGCAGTAATTAGTGGGTAAAGACTAGGCACAAAAGGTTTATTGAACACTCTCTCTTCAACTTCAAAGTTCTGAGCAAATACTACAACGTCACTTGGCTCGCATGGATTCCACCGCGTTGGAACGTACCAGAGCTTTTCCACGGATTGAAATGGTTACTTGCGAAATGTACTTTCTTTTCCACGGATTGAAGTCGGTTATTTGCGAAACGTACTTACTTTTCAAAATGGTCTATTCTGCTGTTATTTTAATTCAGTTTTGTTGGGGAATTACTCTCTCTTCTCCATTACAGCAATTTTTAGCGTGGCTCTCTTGCTCCAAAAATTTAACCGATAGTTATGCATGCAAAGCCATAGGCTTAGTGGTGGCATGCAGAAAAAAGCTTGTTTGTCTTAATGCCGACGGCGAGTTGTTATACGCATTGAATATTCTTCGACCCAAGCTTATAAGCGTTTAGCATTCCTTCATGTATCATACTTCTTATTCTTTCCGTAGATAAAGAGTAGCGTGTACACCGGATAAAAGAATAGAGATAAACTATATGTATGTAACTTTAAATTTGATAGATGCCATAGATGGTGTTGACCTTCTACAATATCAGGACTTAAGATCGCTTTCATCAACCCAAACCTCATTCACTAATGTAATTAGATGTCAGCTTCAAGGAATCTAATAAAAATTGAAAGAAGTCAGGATTCATTACCACAAAAATGCTACCGAAGGGCAGTAAAACGCAAAACGAGCAAATAATGTGTTCATAATAAAGAAGAAAAGATTAATTACTGCAGGCGATTGTGTCTTGATATCTTGAAAGAGAAGTAAAAGCGTGAATTCTTGCATGTTGGAAGGATATACTGTGTTTTCCCGCTACATCCTTCTGAAGAAATGCATTGAAAATATCAAGCCTACTTGGAAAATAGCACTGCCTGGCCGCGTTGTTGCAGTAATGGCAACGTACTGCAAAAGGTACTATTCTCTTCCTTTATATTTTTAGTATCAATTTATTGCTTATATATATATCCTCTTGTTCTGTTACAATTGACTTTCCATCATGCCACGATTATCTTGTGTTAACACTTTATGTTCTTTTTAGTTCAGCATAGGTTCCTGTTAGTGATCGATCGCGGCTAAGTCAGATATTTTTAGTGGTGTAGTGCCTGTTTCATTGCAGGAAGCCTCTGTGGGATATCACTGATGTTGCATTGAATGTTGCATCTTGGATCGATCTGCGTTAAAAACTATGTCATGTTGTTTAAGCAGAAAACGCGATGCAAAGTGACGCATGAAGCACGGTTTTGATACCTTAATAGTAAGCTTCTACGAGGTGTTGTACTTCTTTTAAGCCAAAGTATAATCTCAGCAAATTAGAAGTCGGATTTTCGAACAAAAATCCATCGAACGCAAGAAATTCAAAAGTGTTTTCCTTGGCGTCCTTTCTACAGTCTGAATTGTAGAATTTGCAAGAACCTTCACATTTCCCCCAGTAAAGGCTTTTGATATCCAACAGAAGAATTTTAATTTTGTAGTTTTTTTTATATTCAACTTAATTTGCTACTTATCAAATGTATACAAACTTTCAAGATAGACATTGAAAGAAAAATACCAACACTTTCGGTCTTTGGTGCAAATAATATAGTTTCTGTAGCTTTATATCTGAGTGTAGGCCTCCATTGTGCAAATTTAAAATTAAGACAGAGACAGTATCATATTCAAGCTAGTATGGATATTGGAACTTTGAGTACATACGAGGTGTAGTATAAGAGATTATTTAACTTTTGCTGTTCAAGGTCCTCTGCAGCTAGAGACCTTTTTGGATTAACTCCTTGTGCTCATGCTAATTAATCTTGAATTTTTTTGATTTCCCTTCCATGCTCTTCTGCACTTTTACGTTCTTGAAACTTCTTTTGATATACATAATTCTACTTGATTACACTCATCTCTTGAAAAAATGTAACATTTTGACTTTTAGTATCTTGTTCGTTTTACAATACTTTCTCATCTTGAAATAGATTCAGTGCTAAGTATTCTCTGATTTTATTTGCATATAGATAACTCCCATACTCCGGTAACTTAGTCCTATATTTAACTCTTACTTTAATTGAACTCTTTAGGGAGGTAAGAGTCAACTTGTTGTTACTAGAGTGATCAGAAATAGCTTTACAGCTAGGATCATATTCAGCTTATTCCATTAGTTTTAAAAGGCAACCAACCGAAAGCAACTTTATTAATTTTGACTCAATGAAATGTACACTTGTTTATCATCTTCTATTGAAACTCAATTAAAATTCAAGGTCTTCAAGTTAAAACATCCAGTCTGCATCGTCAAAAGAATAGCTCCAGGTAAAGGTCTTACTTCAAGACTGGTCTTCACTGAAGGGTTAATTTCAACCTCCCCTAGGTCCATTTCGTCTCCGTAGTTTCCTGAAACTTTTTTTGGGAATTGTTGTAATCGCTCCACATAATGAATTATTTTCCTGATTCAATACAAATCTATAGTCGTAGGGATTTTTCTTCAGGATCACCAATTTTTTGAATATCCTGCAAGTACATAGCCTCTTTCGTATAAATTTTTAGTATTGTATACGACTTTTCTCGTTGCCCTCTAAATCACACCTGGTTACCTACCAATAAAAGGCTCTCTCTTTCTGTAATTCATTGTAAAATATATCCTTGGGTTCATGTTTCCTGGACTGCTCAATCATAATCTCGTTTGCTTTCCTATAGAGCCACTTCATTCGCATCATTGCCTGCTCAAGTATTTCATTCTTCTTGTCCGGTCTGCCAAAGTTTATGTAAATATCAGACTTCTTGTTGCGTGACCTGCCCCGAAAAGAGATATTTCATCTATTTTATACCAGCACCTTAGCTGGTTCACCGTACTATCGAAGTTTGATGAACTGTCATCCTAAAAATAAATAGATTCACTAAACGACTCGTTTGTTCTTTGCGTTCCACCATGTCTTCCTTTCCATTTTCTCCAACATAAACCTCCTCCACTCACATACTCGCCAATGTTATTGTTTTTGTTTAAAGCCTAGCAAAGCAGATCTTGAGAGAAATTTTGTATGCTTTTTCATCAATTTGGGGTAGTATAGAGCTAACTATGGCAGGTCTCATATATTCCAGCTCTCTGTTCCTCTGGTCCCATATGTTGTGAACTGTTGGAATCCTCTTGCTTTGCTATCTTGTTTCTGCTTTCATGGTTGTTGTTTTCTTAAAATTCTAACTTGTGATATTTGATCTCCCTGTACGCTTTATCAGAAACTGACTATGGAAAATCTTTCCTATTAATACAAGCAGTTTGTGCTTTTTTCCCTTTTCTGCAAGTCCCTTCGCTAAGCTTCAACAGTCACCCGTTTTACTTACACAATTTCGTTAAATGCCTTGCTGTAATTATCTACAAATTATACGTAGCTCGAAAAGCCCTATTTAAATCCAGGGCCGAAAATAATCGTGAACACACTAATTCTAAAAAATTAGTCCAGTAATAAGAAAGGGGTATAATGTCTGTATAGGAACGAAGAAGAAAATCGAAACGTTTATAACATGAGGAAGACGGAAAGGAGCAACGCGATGAATTCAACAGACCTGTGAGAGGAACTTCCTTCATAAACAGAAACATTTCCAGAGTTCGATGATGAAGCACTAGCACTTGATATAGAGCCCGAGTCCGTACTCCAGCCCAGACCAGCAGCACTTTGTGACTCTTCGGCAATGCCCGATACAATTGATGTTGTGAAGCCAGTGTTCGAACCACCATAAGTGGTGAAAGTGTTTGCTGCGCTGTTTGTATCACTGTAACTGGATGTTGTGACACTGTTGAAATTAGCAATAGTTCCGATGGTTGTACCGGCATCTGCTCCTGTGTCTGTACCAGTAGCAGTTCCACCGTTTGTACCAGTAGCAGTGTCAGTGTTAGTATTGGTACCTGCTCCTGTGTCTGTGCCAGTAGCGGTTTCACCGTTTGTACCAGTAGCAGTGCCAGCGTTAGTATTGGTACCTGCTCCTGTGTCTGTGCCAGTAGTGGTTTCACCGTTTGTACCAGTAGCAGTTCCTGTGTTTGCACCTGCTCCTGTCTCTGTACCAGTAGCGGTTCCACCGTCTGTACCAGTAGCAGTTCCTGTGTTTGCACCTACCCCAGTGTCTGTACCTGTAGCAGTTCCGGTGTCTGTATCTGTAGCTGTTCCTGTGTTTGTACCTGCTCCAGTGTCTGTACTAGTAGCAGTTCCAGCGTTAGTATTGGTGTCTGCTCCAGTGTTGGTACCTGTAGCGGTTCTACCGTTCGTACCTGTAGCATTTCCTGTGTCTGTATCTGTAGCGGTTCCAGTGCTTGTACCGCTGTTTGTATTGGTGCCTGCTCCTGTCTCTGTGCCAGTAGCGGTTCCACCGTTCGTACCAGTCGCAGTGTCAGTGTTAGTATTGGTACCTGTTCCTGCCTCTGTACCAGTAGCGGTTCCTGTGTTTGTATTAGTAGCTGCAAAGGAATCCGTACTACTAGCTGCTCCAGTGTTGGCTCCAGTGTTAGTTCTAGTGGGTACTCCACTGTTAGTTCCAGTAGCTTCTCCGGTGTTGGCCCCAGTGTTGGTCCCAGTGTTACTTCCGGCTGATGCTCCACTGTTAGTTCCGGTGCTTGTACCGCTGCTTGCTCCAGTGTCTGTACCTGTAGCTGCTCCGGTGCTTGTACCTGTAGCAGTTCCAGTATTTGTACCGCTATTTGCTCCTATACTTGTACCTGTACTTGTACCCGTAGCAGTTCCAGTGCTTGTATTGGTGCCTGCTCCGGTGTCAGTAGCTATTCCAGAACCGGTGTTTGTGTTAGAAGCCACATTGCTGTTCGAACCTGATGCTCCTACAGTGTTTGTACCGGACGCTCCACCAGTGTTTGTTCCAGATGCTCCACCAGTATTCGTGCTAGAAGCTACGTTGCTGTCTGATGCTCCACTGCTTGAGCCAGAGCTTGTACTAGTGATAGCACCTGAACTACCGGTAGTAGATCCGGTGACCGTAGCTGATGGACGCTCGATATACACAGTATCTGTCAGGGCTCCAGTCTGAGTCGACGTGGATGTGTACGAATTGTCCCAGTACGTGCTGACTGTAGTATAACAAACACTATCTTCAAATTCCAATTGGTAAACCTGTGACCCAAAGTTGTCAACAGACTCCCCATTAGGATTTGTGACCGAAAAATTGAAATCATAAGACCCTTCGGAGTTGAACCAAACCATCTTGATGGGGTAATAGCTGTTTGAGTCGAGTGTGAATACCGTTGTGTTAGAGTTCTCTCCGGTAAGGGTATCGAGACTAAGATCGCCACTTACACTTGAAGATGCATTGTTGCAGCACGACTGCCCAGCTCCAAATTGCAACGATGCTCCATCGTTCGCAGTCATTGTAAAGGTATAGTCTCCGCTCATTTCAGGCTTGAAGAACCCACTCAATTCAGCAACGAAATTGGTCACGGAGAGTGTAAGGCCGAAAAGTAGATCCTCCACGTCTCCAACCACACAGTTGACCAACTCCTCAACATCATCCACAGTACCGTCAACGGCGTCCCCAAGGCCGTCAATCAAGCCGTTGAGAAGATCGCCAGCAACCCCAACGACGCCATTGAGAAGCTCCTCAACGTCGGCAAGTGTACCGTCAACAACGCCCGAGACGTCGGAAACCAAATCAGTGATTCCACTAACCGATCCCACATATCCTCCGTCTTTGTATCCGGAAGTGAAGAAGTCCGCATCCGTCCATGCCTCACGACTACCACAGGTGTACTTATAAAAGCTCACATCAAAGCCCTGCGATCCAACCAGTGAAGGGCTGCAACCCTCGGTAGCCGCATTCGCCAACGCAAAAAGGACTAAATAAAATAAGAACGAAAACATCCTTGACTTTCGATCATATTTTCTGACAAGCTGGGGTACGGGCTATGGCTTTTATATGTCAACCACCATTTGAAGAAATTGTCGAAACCGGTAAATAAAAACAAAGCTAATAATGTGGCTAACTCAAGCTCCATCTTGTCCCGCATGTGTCTCTGCGGAATGGGTAAACTTGCTGTGGACCGCGAATCTTGCTAAAATACGCTTTTATGCATTAGATTTTCGTCTGCGTTTTCCATGAGTAAGCTTCAATGCATGCAGTTCTCCGTAAGCATTATAACATATATTATTAGGTTGTGACCTTCAAGGGTCAGAAATTTTGAAACGTAACATTTTCAAGCTCGATGGCTTGTATAGTCTTAATAAAATTACAGAGAGTAGTTGACAGCTAGAGTCAGTCAACATTGAAAGTGGGCGGAGTTCGCTAGTTAGGCGCACTTTACTGGACCAATGCATGATGCATATTATGTGCAGCTTGTATGCGATTTTCGGAACCCTCTCTCGCTTCTCAGTAGGGTTCTTTTGGCTTCGGCATTTACTGCATATTGTTCAGTTGGAGCAATGATCTAATGCTTATTTTCTAGAATCAAACCAATATACCGGTCGTGTTACCGAAATAGTTGTGTGCAAATTCGTTTAGACGACGACTACGACGACGAAATGACCCAGAAAAGAGACAAACCTAGAAAAAAATTGATAAACTGTCATAGATTTACCTTCACAAAGTTTGTGATTTAACTACAATATACTTAGAACAGAAAAGGAAAAGGAGAGAAAAAAATACTTACCACTATAGGTAGTAGGTGAAAACCTAGTTGCCATAATTAGTAGATTAGTATCTGAACTAGGGATCAGTGCTGTAGGTTGTCTTGCTTCAACGCATGAACGCTTAAAGCCACATCTAGCAAACTAGTCACTTAACTCGCATAAGTCTCTCTGCACATGGAAGAGTCCAAAGAACTTCATGTTGAATGAATGTTTTCCTTTTGAATACTCGTCGCTTTGATCTCTCCTTGAGACATGCGATTTCTGTTCTTTACCTCCAAGAAGCTGTCTTTTATTTTGGCCTTGCCAGGTGTGCAAAACTCACCAAAGTTTACACTTCAACGCAATTGACTTCCCTTCGTCATAATGCCGATGCAAGCAGCTTTTCCATATGCCACTCTGCAAAGCCTATTGGTGGATCACTAGCCCCAAATGCCAATCGGGCCGAGTCAAGATCAACTTCGGAAAAGAGAGGTCTACTGCTCTGATTGGAAGCAAAGAAAGTTACGATGTTTTGTCCTGTAGGTAACTGATGGAATTTAGACCTGCATTGCATGTTACCTTCACTCGGTTACTCTTTCACGACAAATAGAACGAATCGGATGCATCTAGAAAGCATGTGACGTAAACTTCTCCGGGGCTAAATGTCTTTTTTATACATCTTTTTGTTCATTAATACTATTTGGTAAGAGGACCTTGGATGTCTCGCGGAGACTTGGAAAGTCTGCTGATTCTACGGTGGGAATAACGGCCCTGATAGGCGGGTTGAAGTTTTATGTCAAGCACGCCACGGAAATAGACCACTGAGGGCATTTTTGCAAGTTGTAGAGATCATTAAAAATAATAGTTCGCGAAGGTTTCCTACTTCTTTGGGGCTTCAACGTGTTTGGCTCCATAGTTTAATGCTTACCCCACCTCTTTCGGTATTGAATCTCGCGTATTGTTTATTTACATTGACTCTTTGCAAGGTTAGGAATAAAGGGCATGAATGCATCTTTAAGCCAAGTTGATGTTTATGGCACTGATGTATCATGAAGTAAATGCAGTATTCTTATGGTTGTGCCATTTCGAATGATTATAGGGTACTCAAAACTACTCAGAAAGTACTCAATCTACTTAGAAAGTACTCATATCTACCTAGAAAGTACTCATATCTACTCAGACATTCTGCGCTGCCGGTGGTGGTGGCGCAGTTGCAAGTCCAAATTATTGAAAACACCACCGGAACTCACCACCTCCACAAAATCTCTGTAATTCAAGCTAAGCTTTGTTTACACTCCGGCCGGAAAAAAATCTATCTGCTGAGTGTTTGCACGTGTCAATTTATTTGCCTGCAATCACATTAAATCTAGTTGGGGCTTTGCAACGCCTCGACAAAGATTCGAGAAGTTGCTAAGCAAATGCAAACGAGCTCCGTTCCAGCAGGTATTACTCCTCAGGCTAGAGTTTCCTGCTGCACTACACAATTATACTTGCGCCATATTTCCTTATCTTACTTCCGGTCGTATGTGAGATTACGTCTTACGTATTTGACATTGCGTCTAATTCTGCACAAAGTATAATTTATGGGGAAAACGCGGGTTTAAAGCATTGATGATAGTCCCTGAGGAGGCGTGATGCCAGTACCAACTTTTACCTGATACAGTGTAGAGTTGAGTTGGAAGCAACACATTGCTACTTCGGGAAATCTGTCAGCATGCACCACCGTGTTGTATGCATGCTTTGGCATTTTGCTTCAGCGCTCGATCCGACACTGCGCACTCCGTCGTGGTAACTATGTTGGCATCGAGATCTTGCCGTATCCATCCACGATTTTGAGTTATCGAATCATCCCTTGTCAAACCGTCGATGTCTCGCTAATTGTGCGGTTCATGTTTTCGAAAATTCACATGCAAATTGGTTGCGAACCGCCTTCCTATTTACTTGCACACCCGTTTCTAATGGCCAGCTAGCACTGTCATCTGGCAAAAAGTCACAGTAGCAAGTGTACGTTATAACTGCCGACATCGTCATCAGTAACAACAGAGCGTTCTGTTACTTTGTTGTGGGGGTGTTTAATACTGAAATTTTTCAATTTCATTCTTGTAACCATCGATGCTATGAGCACAGAATCTCCAGAAATCGTCCACCGAGTCCACATCATCCACCGAGTCCGCACTAATACTAACCCCATGATCATCCACAGTTTTCTGTTTGTTTGTGGAAGTTGATAGAAGAGATTCGAAAACTAGCTGTTAATTCAATTGTGCTAAGTTCCTTCCCTGATGATGTTGGCCATTCCCCAGTAATTTAGCGTCTACTGCCTCGGTGAGAGGATTTTTTATGTCTCCATTTAAAGATATCTGTATTAATAAACCTGCCATTAATCTCAGCAATGTGCACAGTTTGCCCCTCATGTTATATCAAGCTGTCAAACTTTCCCTTGCAGTGCAGTTTTATAGAAATTCTAATTACCGACATCGCTACGCAAAAAGGACCAAGACCCATGTTTTCCTGAGTGACAAAGCTGTACCCAATTTTTCAAAGAGACCCTAAGAATCTCTATTTGATATGTAGTCGTACACTTTGCTGTAATATCATAAAAAGCAGTCTTCATTTTGCTGAGTAAAAGTCCGGCTTTCATCTACTATTTCTTGGCAATATGAGGGTTGGTCAATCCTCACGAAGTAGCCAGCTAGGAGTGATTCTGGAGTATTTCTGATACAGATACATACTCATTAATAAGTAGTAAAGCAAGAATGGTTATTTTTCTGCCTTCGGTGTTATGAATTACTGATGAGTGTAAATGTGCACTCAATCTGACGATACAAGTATTTTCAACGCGATTCGGGGAAGATAAAGTGCTACATCCTAATTTCAAATCCCATGCAGTTTAAAAGCGGAATCAATTAAATGCCGAATTGTTGGTTTTCCTAGGCCCATGTCAGGCTGACGCTTCAGTTCTGCTCTTCGCCGCTCTCTTTTGCTGGTGCGGAGTGAATGTGAAGCCATCCAGGGATGAGCTGGTAAATAGCTTTGGAACTAACTTTTTTGCCTCTTGAGATACGTGGCTAGCGTTTTATTCTCTTTGTTTCTCCGGTCTTTGAATTGTAATAGACGGCTCTTCAATAAATCTACTGGCGATACACCTCCAATCGGCTGCGAATTGTTGCAATTAGTGTTACATGCCGTCTTTTGGAAGTCGATGCTACACGAGCCAGGGCTAACATTTTAGCCAAGAAAGAGAACACATAAATTTAGAAAAAAGTAGTGATCAAATCACATTAACAATAAAGTAGTGGTAAAAGAACCAAATATATCACTAAAAAGAAGAAAGTTTGATCTTTGGTTGAGATGCCATGATAACTTCTTTTCAATCTCCAGTTGAGAACTCCCCAGACATCGGCCAAGAATGGAACTTCTCCGGCCCTATTTTAAGCGCAATGTATGTTTGGCTTATACGTCCTCTTTTCCCACCTTGAAAGTTCCTTTTCTATATTATAGGCATAAGCCACTATGTCAATGTCTCCCCTGAGAGAATGAAATGTACATTCGCAGCTCTCATACACAGTGTTTATGGAAGTCTTCTCACATCATTGAATTTTTTTTTTCGTTCGAATATCACAAAGTTACGTCTTTAACTATACCTTTTTACAAACCCAACCACCAAACATCTTCTTCAGTCTCAAACTCAACTTCACCAGTGATGTTGTCACTGCTAGTACCAACCAAAACCTTGTATGTATCTTTTTCAGAGAACCATTTGTTTTTGTACGAGTCCCAGTAGGATGTTACATCCAAAACAGGGAGAACAACTGATACCAGCTTGGTCTCCTTTGGCTTCAATTGAATCTTGGCAAAGTCCTTAAGCTCCTTCTTAGGACGGATGATCTTGGGGTTTTGTGGCTCAATGTAGAATTGAACAACCTCCAGACCAGCGACACTACCAGTATTGGTGACGTCCACTGTAACAACAACATTTTTGTCCTTCTTAGACAACTTGGGTTGTCCCAACTCAAATGAGGTATACGAAAGACCATATCCAAAAGGAAATAATGGTTTGCGGTCAACCTTTTCAAAGTATCTGTATCCCACAAAAACATCCTCGCCATAGAGAACACGTCCGTTTGTGGAGCCAAAGTTCAAGTACGAACAGCTGTCTTCCAATCTTTCTGGGAAAGTCATTGACAATCTTCCACTTGGGTTAACGTCTCCAAATAAGACATCGGCGATTGCATTACCCAATTCGTTTCCTCCATACCAAGCTTGTACCAAACCTTTAACGTCGTTTACCCATGGCATTGTAACAGGAGATCCTGACTGATTCACGACAATAGTGTTAGGGTTAACTTTGGCAACTTCTGCTATCATCTCGTCGGTTGCGCCAGGAATGTCCATGTTAGGTCTATCGAAACCTTCCGATTCGTATTCCTTTGACAATCCAGAAACCACAATAACCTTGTCTGCCTTTTTTGCCAACTCCTTGGCCTCCTTCAACGCATCTTCGTCAGACAACACAAAGTCTACACCAAAGTAGACACCACCTGGACCAACAAACTCAGAGCCAACCGATCCTGGTGGCTTGGAGCCAAACTCCACCTTCAACTTGTATTTCTTACCTTCTTCCAACTTTACGATTGCTCTCTCCTCACGAGTTCCCAATCCAAGGAAAAATGCACCACCTTCCACCTGCTTTGTCTTGTTATCGACGATGAGTTTTCCATCCAAGAATATCTGGGCAGCACCCAAGCAAGAACAGCCAAAGCAGTAGTCACCCGTCCTATCTGGGATATATATACCCTCGAAATCGGCGTAAAACTGGTCACCCTCTGATAACTTGTCAGACTTATAGTCCGATAAGAACACTTGAGAGGTGCTTGAAGTAAGCACTTCAATTGGCTTACGTCCTGAAACTTCTGGGGGTTCCGTGTAAACTGAAACTGACACTCCTTTCTCGCCCTTTTCGTTTTCTAAGATACGACCGATGTCTGGAAGAATCTTATTCAAGTTGGCTCCAAGACCATATTCAAGCACGACAGCATCTTTGCCAGCCCTTTCCTTGACCTTTTCGGTGATGCCTTGCCAAGGGCTAACAGTGTAACGAGCACGCAAGGAGGCAGAGCCACCTCCGGAGTTTCTTTCGGCCTTTGCATTTGGACCAATGATCGCAATCAACTCGTTGCCATCTGTCTTCTTGGGATTCAAAGGAAGAATATTGTCTTCGTTTTTCAAAAGCACAATAGACTCGCCTCCAATCTTTCTCAAAAGCTTCCCAGCAGCTGGGTCAGTGTTCTCACGTTCGCCAGCATCTGCAGAAATACCAGCTTCGAGACAGTCATTGATGAAGCCAAGCACACGACGAACATTCTCGTCGATGGTATCAATGTGGATTTCGTTACTCATAACATCGTGTGAGGTTTGAACTGTCTGTCTGAATCGGGTTGGACCGGGCATCTCCAAGTTGAGTCCTGCTTCGAGAGACTCTTTGATGGAGTACGTACCAAACCAGTCGGACATAGTCATGCCCTCGTACTTCCATTCCTTTCTCAAAACATCCTGAAGCAACTTCTTTGACAGCGATACGTGTTCGCCGTTGACCTTGTTGTAGGCGGTCATGACTGCTTTGGGGTTTGCGTCTCTCAATGCAAGCTGGAAGGGCTTCAAGTATATTTCACGCAATGCCCTTTCGGTGATGATGGTGTCGACAGCTTGTCTTTCGTCTTCCTGATCATTGCACACAAAGTGCTTGATGCATGCGACAACCTTCTTCTCTTGGATACCGTTGATCACAGAAGCGGCGACGTGTCCGGATAAGTAAGGGTCCTCGGAATACGACTCGAAAGCTCTGCCTCCCAAGGGGTTCCGTACAATGTTACAAGTGGGGCCCAAGATGCAGTGTGCGCTCTTCATCTTGGCTTCGTCGGACATCAAGTTTCCGGCTTCCACAAGTAAGTCTTTGTTGAACGTAGACGCCATACCAGTTCCACAAGGGAAGCAGTTGGAAGGAATGGCCTTGAAAAACTGAGTTCCACGAATACCGTTGGGTCCGTCAGAAGTTGTCACGACAGGGATCTTCAATCTTTCACAAGGCACAGTCTGCCAAAAGTTGGCACCGGCCAAAAGGGAAATCTTTTCATTAAGGGTGAGTTCTTGGAGCAATTGCTCGATATCTAGCTTTTGAGACGACATGGAAAACGTGGGTTTTTTTTTCTTCTTGACATACCTCAGAGCTAGGAATCTCCTATTTATAAGTGTCAGCAGATGGACTTTCGGAACTTCGGCAGGCTTTCTGCTTTTGGCATGCTTACGCTAATGCTCACCCCACAATTTCGGAGCGCGCACGAAGATTCCGTCTCGGACACCATGCGGACATCCGTTTATAGTAAGCCTGAGCGGTTGAATTGCATGACATCGTCCGATGGTCAAAGTTTTCCGCATGGTTATTCGCTTTAAAATTGAATGATGGTTGTTTTAGCGTATAAAGCTTCCGGGAAACGTGATAGCAAGAACAGCGACAGTAGAAATATTATCAATAATGATAACGGCCATGGTGCAAGCTGCTGGAGATCGATGTTAGCTGCGAATTCCCAAGAGGCTTTGTCATAGTAAAATACAACTGTAAATTACGATTTAATTACAACTGTAAATTACGATTTGCTTCTATTGAAGGAGCTGCCTGAGTGAAATTGGGGCAGCTATGACCAAACTCTAATGAACGCTTAAGGACCGGAAAAAAAGCTATTAAAAAACAAAGTACCTGATTATGTTTGGTGCGTGACGTTCCGGAGCCATGATGCAATGTGTGGTCGGTTGTCCTCGCGTTCCTGGAGCCTGCTGGAATCCGGAGAATACTTCCGTGTTCCTCTGATGGGAAATTTTTACGAGCTATTCGAGCTCGTGATTTTGCTGCCCTCATCTAACTCAGTCCGAACCATTTCGAAATTTGCCGATCCTCCAGGTCTGCTTTGTGTTGACGGATCCATGGCATCCGACCAATACTCTTCGACTAAAAAAGCGGTTGGCTCTTGTGGTTGCAGCCTGTACGTTTGCGGAAGTCCTACGCGACAGCTGAAAGTGGTGGGCGTACTTCGTGCTTGTTTCTTTGTCCGAAAATGCTAGCGACTTAGGATACTGCTTTCGTTCTTTCCTAATTGGGCTCTGGCACCGTGAATTTCGTTGAGAATCTCCGGCACTTGGCATTGCTCGCTTTTAGCTTGGGAGCCTTTCACTCTCAGTAATACACGAAATGGTCTTTGTGTCAGCCCCTTATGCAAGAATGCTTTCTTTACGCCCCATCCACAAACAGCCTATGGCAAATGTTAACAGCTAAGCAGACATTACTAGCACTGTCTGGCTTGGTCAAATAGGATGTCCACATTATGTGCAGGACGCTTACATTTGGTATCTGAGCAAAGAAAAATTACAGATGAGTAAACGAACAGAGAATGTGCCCTCCCGTGCTGTTGTTTATACTAGTTGGGCAACGGAGTGCAACTACTCATAGGCCCAGCGGGGCATCTGTGGAGAAGAAAAGTTTGTGGTTGTGAATGTTTTCACTGAGAACGCTAACCCTCTGCTCTGCATTTCCTATTTAGGCAGGTCTGGAATGCCGAATGTATCGTCTTTTCTACGCTGCTTTTGGCATCTATGCATAAAGTAAGAAAGCAGGACATACTTGAAGTGAGAGTGGGGTTTAAACGAATATTTTTCCGTGCTAAAGTTGGCCATATCCGTGATTTTCCCCCTAACGTTTTTTTATTCAAACAGCTCTGGTCCACAAAGTTCCTTTTCACACTACCCCGAACACCCGTGTCGGAAACAAAAGTATGTAGAGGATTCAGGTACTCGGGATACCGGCTTAGAGATGTGTTATTCTGGTAACATCCCCGCAAAGTTACGTTAAGTCAACGTCGCACATATGCACCCCGACCTTCGTTCTGCGAGTCTGGGGTTATCTTGCCCATCATCAACAAAACGTTTTGTTGTGGTCCAAAATTTCGCACAACATTTAAACAAGGTTGTAGTAGAGATCTTGACACAAGGCAGTGAATAATATACGACTTGGTAGTCCCCGCAAATAGAAAGGGGACTTGTGAATAAAGATCGCTGTCAACTCCATATCGCCGAATTCAGGTTGGAACACGCGAATATATAAATGCCAAGAAAGCATCCAGCAAGTGTACAGCACGTTAGAGGGGCGTGACTAGTTGAATCGTGATTCTCCACAGCTGGGCGTATGCTCAAAACTACGAGATGTCCTGGAATACCTTCTGCTTGTAGAAAGCTCCCCAGAATACATCCATATGCCAAGTGCCCCAAGAGAAAATGTACCCCACTGTTCGTACTTTGCAGCCCGCAAGAAAAGCGACCGTTCTATTTAAGCCTAGTAACCTCCACATAATTTTAAAACATAAAAATTAACTTGACTCAATTATTTTAGATTTAAAAATGCTGAATAGCACTGACAGTGTTGAAAAACTACAGACCCAAGGGTCCGTGGAAGAAGTGATACCGGTCGCGGTCGAGGACTACATCTCTGAGCAGCGTCCATGGTATAAGGTTCCCCATTTAAGAACCTTAAGTTTCTGTGTTTTTTTAGCGACCCTTACATCCACTAATAACGGCTATGATGGCTCCTTGTTAAACGGGTTACAATCGTTACCTTTTTGGGAAAAGGATATGGGATACCCCAGTGGCCAGAGATTGGGTGCTTTGAATAATGGTGTCGTTTTTGGAAATATTGCCGGTATTCCTTTGGCTCCAATTTTGTGTGACAAATTTGGTAGAAAGCCCAGTATCGTTGTGGGGCAAGTGATTTGTATTATTGGCGCTATCTTACAAGGTGTTTCAACCAACTACGGCTTTTTCTTGGGCTCAAGAATTGTGTTAGGCTTCGGGTCTATCATTTCAACCGTTCCTTCACCTGCTTTAATTTCTGAGGTTTCTTATCCCACCCACAGAGAAACTTGTACATTTGCTTATAATGTTTGCTGGTATTTGGGGGCAGTTATTGCCTCATGGGTCACGTATGGTACTAGAAATCTCAATGGAAAGGCTAGCTGGAGCATTCCGTCGTATTTGCAAGGCGCTTTGCCTCTATTTCAATGCATATTCTTCATCATGGTCCCCGAGTCTCCAAGGTACCTTGTTGCTAAAGGAAAAATAGATAAAGCGCGAGCAGTGTTGTCAAAGTTCCACACGGGCAACTCGGAGGATCCCAAGGATATAGCTTTGGTTGAATTTGAGCTTCGTGAGATCGAAGCAGCAATAGAGCAAGAACAGTTGAGCAAGAGTGTCAGATACGTTGACTTCATCACAAAGAAGACACTTAGAAAGAGAGGATTTTTGTGTTTGATTCTTGGAGTTATGATGCAGCTTTGTGGTAACGGTTTGGTCTCGTACTATTTGACTAAGGTGTTGGATTCCATTGGCATAACAGAGACACTGGAGCAACTCGAGATCAACGGGTGTTTGATGATTTACAACTTTGTCATCTGTTGCGCAGTTGCCAGTATTGCTCGCAAATTCAAAAGAAGAGCTTTATTCATCACTTGTTTTGCCGGAATGGGCATTACGTACGTAATCTGGACTATCTTGTCAGCAATGAACCAAGAAAGAAACTTTAAGGACAAGGGGTTTGCTAATGGTGTTTTGGCAATGATTTTTTTCTTCTACTTGTTCTATGATATTGGTGTCAATGGATTGCCATACTTATACATCACAGAAATTTTGCCCTACACCTACAGAGCCAAAGGTCTCAATATGTTTCAATTCGCAAACCTCGTTGTTCTTGTTTATAACGGTTACGTCAACGCTATTGCGATGGATGCTATCGAGTGGAAGTACTATATCGTATACTGCTGTCTTATTGTTGTTGAACTTTTGATAGTTATTTTTACTTTTCCAGAGACTTCAGGCTATACCTTGGAGGAAGTTGCTCAGGTGTTTGGAGATGAAGCTCCAGAACTTGAACACCGGCAGTTGGAAACTGTTAGCAAGCACTCAATTGAACATGTTGAGCGTGTTTGAACATAACCATAGGTTCGTGCTGATGAATTAGGGCTTGTAAATTCCTTCTACTGGTAGCAAGGAGTGGCGTCAATATATTGATAAATCTTCAATTTTTAATAAGGTGTGTATGCCAAGCAAGGTTATACATTAGCTGCGAATCACTTCCGTGCTCAAAATAGAGCCATTAGGGTAGTATATAAATGTCACTGGTTTAATTAACAATAGCCTCTCTTTTTGCACATGTCAATTTTTTGTCATCTTTTTTTGTCATCTTTTTTTGTCATCTCTTTTCTTGTCTACTTTGCTTATTTTGATTGTAATTCTTTGTTTCGCTCCAAGTCCTTCGCGCGTGGTTGGGCTGTGCTATGCTTCAAAAGAAAATAAGTGACTATATCAGAATGTTTTCATTCGGATACACTGGAGCTGAGGATATCGGAGATATAAATAGAAGTTTTCTCGCGGAACATATACATTTTTGAAAAGCCTTTTCTTCACTTTTAGACCGTTGGAGTAATTCGCATTTTCCGCGATGTATCTCACTTTTACAATCAAATTAATGGCCAACACATGCGTATAAAAACTTAAAGGTATACCCAAAAATCGAATTCAACCTGGTTAAACTTTAGCGTCTACTCAAAGAAAAAGAATTGATGAAAATATACTATGCTTTAATTCTATTTTCTATTTTTTTTTTTTCTGCCGTAGTACTCCCGCAAATCCCACTCACAATAATATTTAACGCGCAGACTCGGCGAAGTATCCTTCCGCAATAATGAATATGGTTGCAAAAGTGCATGAGCTTTATGCAGACCATGCGCATTGCAATTCCGGATCTTCTGGTGAATACTAGAATCTCTCTTATCACTGTAAAATGAGTTGTTCTAGGAGCAGTGGCTCATTTTGAAGTCAGCGATATTTGTATACCATCAAGCTCGTCCAGTGAAAAGCAAGTAAAAGTAGAGCCCAATTCCAGCACTACGTTTATGGCCATGTCTCATTAGGTTAAAAAAGAATGGAGAGGAGCAGTACTCAAAAATTTGGGCACATGTTAAAACTCTTACCTTTTACTTGCTCTACACTTGCTTGATTGCAAAAACATCTTAACATAATACCTGTTTATCATAGATAAAGTTCCGAAAAGCTCTCTTCAAGCTTCTTAAATTATATCTTGCAGTCGCATTGTGCTCATTTCCCCCTCCGAAGTAGACAGTAGGTGACTTTTTGTTGTTTCGATTAGTGAGATAGTGGTAATAATATGTTTTTGAAGATTTAAAAACTCTCTCTTGGTCCACAGTTCCTGAAGAATTTCTTCAAACAATGTGTAGAAACGGCTTTGGTATTCTTCGTAACTTTTTTTGTTTACGTCCTGCCCATTTGTAAGTTGGGTAAGGTGTTCCTGAACTTCATTTTCAAGGGCGGCCAAGTTTTTGACCATGATTTTTGCATCTTTCAAGTTATGATGTTCATCTCCGAAGTCTACCTCCATAACATCTGGAAAATCAAGGCTCATAGGATTGCCTTTGGTAACCCTCATATATTCGGCCCTCAGTTGATTGATTAAAGAGGTAACTCGGTGAAACCTCGAGCGAGTTTGCTTAAAAAGAACTACCGATTTCACGCCTCTCAAAATCATTTTGTTGAAATCACCCAAACGTCCGACGAACGACAAATATTCCTCTACACTGAAATCTCCGCCACCATGTAACAACGTTTCCAACCTCTGTTCGTAGGTTGCAAGTGTCCTTGCAAGATTTTTTCGGTTGCTTGCGTAAAAAGCCGCTTTTTGACGGTCATAAACAAACGAATTCATTCTCTTGCCTAAAGTCGTCGTACTCAAAGTGCTGTCTTTCCTTTCGTCCAAACAACTTGAAGCCGTGTGAGCTTCAACAGCAGAAGGTTCGAGTTCATCACAGAGTTTATCTTCCCCGAAACATACGGGACTTGCTTTTGCAATTGTCAAAACTGTTGCAATTAATTGAATGATAAGAACGGTTTTCATCTGAGTTTTTTGATGGTCGTCTAAATGATGTTGCTAGAAAACTACAGCTTTATAAGAAAACAAAAAATAGGCCTAAGACTCTGCCATACTAATAAAGATCACAAAGGAAAGCTTATTTTCGTAAGCTCTAACCTATCCAAATGTGCAGCGAGATAACTACCATAGAAGAGGAAACAATGAAAAACAGAAAGAAAACAAAAAACAAAAGCAAACAAAAAAGATGGCCAGTGTGAGTTGCAATTCTCCGCAGAACAATCTAGGACGTATACCTGCTTTGAATAACGTATTTTTTCAAAAAAAAATTATTCAAGATTTGACCTATTGCAGAGTGGGGTGCACTAAATTCCTGCTCAGAATTAAAGTTGAACAAGTCCACAAGGCATTACTTTCCTATTCTAAAAAACTGTCGTGAGAACAAAAGTCACAGCCCCATGATTCCCCGCTTAGACAACAAAGAAAAGAAACCGGCACAACACTCGTGAAATTTCAGGATGCATAAATGAAGCAATGGTACTAACGCCAAGAAATTGGCGAGTGTATTACCAATTGCCTTTTCTTCAACTTTGAATGAAATCTGCCAAATGATGCTTTAATCGAATTGGACGTCGTACGCCAGAATGCCTAATTTATCAGAGTAGTAGCAAGCTATATGTCGTTCTGAATCCTTAGCCCATTACTTGTTACTAAAAACCCCATCCATATATTCTATCCTTGAACGTATTTACTGTGCACAGAGGAATACCTTTGGAAGCAAGTAAATGGAACAAGTGATCTTACTCATCTTTTCATTTATTGTTTTCTATTATTCAGAAGGAGATGATTATCCAGCATCACAAGCGGCAATGGAATGGAACGAGCTATTCTTTCCCTGTTACTTTCTTATATGCACATACTTTTTCTTTGTTATAAGTTTTGTCTTCGTCCAGGAAGGAACTGAGTCTCCTCATAGTTCATGCCGGCTCGAGCACAGACTCCCAATGCCGGCCCATTGTCCTCCGTCTAAAGGTAGTTTGTCAAATCCTCTGGGCCGGGCCGAAAATTTGCTGGACTGTGCGCTGCATTCGTATGTATAGTGTGAGATCGATTCGGCCCGGAGAAAAGCTTGTCGGCTTGTGAGGAATGTGGGGTAGATCCTACGAAATCCTTTGACGTAAGGTATGAAAAGATGCTACTCATGTCATGACTTCTGGAAAAGCAAGAGAGCTCGGATGTCAAATTTAATTGCAGGCTATATTTACTCAGAGTCTGCTTGAATTCGGCCACTTGATGTTACCTTGAACAAAAACTATTTTTATAAAACCCAGCGGAATAATATTCGAGTTGCGGCCAGACGGAAACCTTCCAGAAGTCTGTGGCCCATCTAGCGAGACCAAGGCCAGCTAATTAAAATTGGCTCAAACTGCAAGCGTACCGAATGTCGGTTCTTGATCCGAGACTGCATGTTTACCCTATGTGTATATACAGTACCGCGGCTCGCGGCATCGCAGTGCTGGTTGGCTTAGCCTGCGTCCGATGAAGGCTGTGATGCATATCGAGCCGATGATTAACGAATAGTAAGGCAGTCATTAGTAGGCGGAGGTCCAACGAGAAGCGACAAACGATTCCAGCAATACTCGTAGGCAAAACCGGCTTGATTTAGAAGCTACTTGTGATCAGAGGCCGTTCATTGGACGTAAATCAATCTATAAATAAATAAATATAACCTGCGTGTTTGCATTGGTCATGATAATGGACTGCTTTAAATGATAACGTTGGGCGTCTTTCTGATCTCTGTAATATGGAGAACCATCATCCACACCCCCGCGGCTGCCAAAAGCCCCGACATCAACCCTACCGAACCAGCGTAGTTTAATGAAGAGAACATTGAAGTAAAGTAGAAAGGACTGATGAAGCCAAAAAGCAATCTCACAAACATGACAAATAACACCACGTTGGTAGCGTCAGTAGGATGGCAATCGATGGCAAAAGAAGTAAGAACGGTCGATAAAATGTCCGTTCCAGCGCAGCAAATAGCCAATCCAATCAAAGGACGAATCGTCCAGTGGCCTATGTCGGACTTGTATAAATAAATACCCCACAATAATAATCCTAGGATAGCAAGCACCCAACCTGGGTAAAGAAAGGCTAGTCTGTCAGCTGGGTGTCTGAAGCCTCTAGCCTTCGTTCTATAAATCATCCATTTGTCAGAAGGCTTTCCTGCAAGAAACTCACCGATAACCGATCCGATAACCATGGGAATGTATTGAAGTGCAAGCTGTTGCGAATCGAGCTGGAAGAGTTCGATGAAAATCGAAGGGGTCTCAACAACGAAAACAATGTTTCCGTAGCCAAAGACAAGAGCGCCAGCAACAGCTGCCAACAAGATGCGAATGTTTGTAGCGTGCTTCAAAGGAGACACAATGTCCTTCAAAGTCAAGTTCTTTTGAACGATTTTCGACAAGGTGAAATACCTGTTGAAACCCGTGTTAGGGTGAGTGGCAGTGTAAACTGGGTTGTACAAAGTCTCATCCGAAAGAAGCCACCCGATGGCCTGTGCAATGTTGATGAAGGCAAACACCCAGTATACCCATTTAATGCCCACGTGCTGAACGACAAAACCCATCAAAATGGGACCAGCGGGAGTTCCGACGATATTGGCCAACGACCAAATACCATTTTTCTTTGCTCTCTCGAAGTCAAAACACATGGCACCAGTAAACGCACCGCCCAAAGTACAACCAACCGAGAGAAAAGCAGCAGTAAGTATTCTGGTTGCCATCTGCTGTCCATAGGTCTTGCAGTAGACACCCCCAACATTGCAAGCAAAAGCAGCAAGCGAAGCCAACACCAAAATAGGTTTTCTTCCATAAATTTCCATCAAGGGAATCCAAAACAAAGGCATGAGACCCATAGTTCCGATCTGAGCAGTAGTCAAATACGAACAGTTAGTGTTTGTTGTGCGGTATTTCTCAGCCATAATCAGGTAGGCCGGAGAAATACCGGCTGACATGAAAGTGGCAGCAAACGTCTGCAGCGCAATCATAGAAATGTGAAAAGCCTTTTTACCTCTAGACCAGTTAAGCGGATCTCTAGGATCGGCAGACGGCAAAGGCTTTAAGTTGAAGGTCCCGTGTCTCTCGACTAAAAACTGGCGGTGTTCTTCAGTAATGTCGTCCGGGCTCTTTGAACGGTCGTGATCAGCATATTCGATAAACTGAAGAGAAACCGCCTTTTCGTTGTCGAATTTGTCGCTCACCTCTGGTGTAAGCTTCTGTGAAATGTCGCCACTACTCAACATTTTTCGATGCTAGTGAAAAAAAAAAGACTACAACCCCACTCTTATAATTAGCCTGCGTGGGAGTACATATTCTCTATGTGCCATTGGTGAGGGGTTGGCACCGGTAAAAATGTCAACTTCCAGGTCCCATGTAGTATGACTGCAGGCATAGGTGGGCTGGCGCACAATGTGGTGCTGGTCCAGGTGCAATGACGCCCCTCGGGAGTGCGGCCGAACAAGCGTTTGCAGTGAAAAAAACCTTCCAGAACATCGAGCAAGAGCGGTAGAAGCGGCCGGAAGACCATCCACGTCAACTTTTCGCCTTGAATATAAAGCGTCTTGGGTCTTTGGCGCAAACCAGCCCACCGGCACTATATCTGGCCATTTTCGGGGGCGCTTTACATCACCGGTTCGACCCCCCCGGTTCCACCTCCGAGGAAATGCACCCCGCAATACCCCACAAACGGACCAAAGGCGCTCTGCCACCGAATCGCACACCCGCGAATTTTCTGCTTCCGAGCTATATGTCTCCGCACAACGCCTCTTTCATCGATATCGGGAAGATGTCGCCGGTAGAAAATCCGACCCCCAAGCGAAGACGGGTCGTGTTGGCCTGTGTTAATTGCAGAGATCGCAAGGTCAAATGTGATGGACAAGTGCCCAACTGCGCCACTTGCGTCAGGCGCAACGAAACATGCGTCTATCGAAAGATCGACAAAAGCATAGTAAACGAGGCATACGTGAAAGACTTGGAGCGCCGTCTCGGGATCGGCAATGAGCCGTTGTCCGAATCAAGAAGTGAACTGACTTTCGGAAACGACGCTCTCTCCCCAGGATGTGACTCTAACCACTATGCTCTGACCATGGACGCTGGGACTGTCTCCACCGACACGGTCCAGCTGAACTATATTCCGGCCACTGTGCCTCTCTCGGAGAACGACAGCAATAAGAACTCCGGGTCCGACTCGCGTGCAAGTCTCTGGAGCATCATGGACCACAAGAAGTCTCCGATGGGAAGCACCTCCACTGAAGCCAACCGTGACAAGGATGAGCTTCTCGACTCGTATCCCGTCGATGCCATGGGTGCTGGCAGTCCACAGAACTTGGACAACTTCTCGCACCAAGAGTTTTATGGCAGCTCCTCAGCCATGTCGTTCATGAGGGCGCTCTTGTCCAACTTCGACTTGGGCAGAACCGACTCAGTTTTTGCAAAAGTCCAGCCCCGACAACACGAAAAGTACCTGATGAGGCGGAGCTTCCATGCCCCCAACTCGCCAACGGAGTGGATCTTGCCGCTCCGGCGAATAGCGAAGGTCTATGTAGACCGCTACTTCCGGGATGTGTTTCCGCTCTACCCGTTTCTTCACAAGCCCACGTTCATGGCCACTTACGAAAGCGTATGGGACGATGATGGCAAAAGCGAAGACGACGATCTTTTTTATTGCATTATGAACTTGATTTTTGCGTTAGGTGTTCTTCACAATGACTGCCAGATGGACGAGCGCAGAGACTTGTCGGAAAAGGCCGACACCTACTTCGAGAGAAGCGAGGCAAAACTCACTCCACGTGTTTTGAGCCATGGGTCCCTTGTTCTATTGCAAGTGCTTCTCCTCAAAAGCCAGTACTTACAAGCAACTAGGCGTGCGGGCGAGTGCTGGAACGTGATAGGCTTGTCGATCAGGGTGGCTCAAAGCTTGGGCATTCACTTGAACCAGGTGATCTCCTCTAAGAAAAGCGTCATCGAACAGGAAATGTGCAAGCGGCTTTGGCATGGCTGCGTCATGATGGATATAGTGAGCTCCATGACGTTTGGCCGGCCCCTGATGGGCACCCTTACCTACCCGGTGGACTTTCCCTGTGACGCCAACGATCATTTTATCACTGACGAGGGTATCGCTCCTTCGAATGAACCTTCGCATGGCAGCTTCTTCGTTCAGTCACTCAAGTTGTACGCCATCTTAGAGCAGATCTTGCAAAAGTTCTACTCGTTTCCTGTTGCCCAGAAGACTTGCAAGAATGTTTACTGCGAACTCTTTACTCTTGAAGAGAGCCTTGACGCTTTTGAGGACAGTCTTCCCTTCCACTTGAAGCTAGACAGTGGACTCCAAACTGAACCTTTCCAGCGCCAAGCAACTGTGCTCCGAGTCAGATATTTACATGTCAAGATAATGCTCTACAAAGCACTTCTGTTCTCAGATGCTCTCAATGTCTCCAGTCGGAGCATGCAAGTGTCAAAGATTTGTAAGGACGCAGAGTCCTCTGTGTTTGATGCATGCCTCGATGTAGCAATCGAGCTCATTGACCTATTCAAGAACAACTCCTCCAAAGTGCCCAGCATCCTACCGGCATTATGGTACAATGTGTACTACGTCTACACCTGTACAACTGTACTATTGGTGGGCAAAATGCAGGCACTAGTCGATAATAACAGCAATACTTACCGAATTGAGGAGTCTTGGATCGACTCAGCCAATCTACTTAAAACTCTACTGGTGGAGTCCGAGTCGGCGGCCAAATGCCTCCAGCACTTCCAGTCCGTCAATGAACAAATAGAAAAATGGAGGGCCGAGAAAGAAGGGGGGAACTCCAAGAATGTCTTTGAGCACGACATCCTCTTGCCTTTTGCTTATGGAGAGTTCAACTTTTTCCAAAGTGAGTCGCAGTTTCCCGGTTGAGTAAACGAAATTAATGAAAACGAACGAACGCTTATTTTAGCTCAAAATATGTAGTCTTATTTATTGAAAAATTTATTGACAGTGTAGTTTTCACTTTTATGATTCAATACTCTATTGAGGTACACTACACCAACACCTTCAACGTAAAGATGTAAATTCAAACGCAAATATACATAAAGGTTGGAAAAGCAAACACATTCATTCAAACACTATAACTATTCAGTAGCCAGCCTGAAGATGTTCAAGTTCTTGAGCAATGGGGCATCGTTAAAGTTGTAAATGTAGGCTGTAGAGTCACCCTCGTTGACGTGCACAACTTCAGACCAAGCTGGAACACAGAAGGTGTCCTTGTCTTCCCATCTGAAAATGGTCTCGACACCCTTCTGCACAATCTTGGTGTAACCGGTACCGGTGACAATGTGGAAAACGTAAGAGGTGGTGTCATGACGCAATGGAGACTCGGAACCAGCGTTGATTCTTTCAGCCTGAGCACCAATGACAGTGGAAACAGGCGACTTACCGTCCAACTTCGAGGTGTAGTTGAAGATGGCGTAAGAACCAGAGGAGGCGTCCAAAGCAGCCTGAACCTCAGCCCATGGGTACTTCAAAGGAGTGTTCAAACCAACTGGGGAACTAGGGTAACGGTCCTCCTCGTACTCGTCAGTGAAGTTAACAGGGAAAGCCTTGAAAACTGGCAAGTCAAGACCGTCAAGCCAGATCATAGGGCCGTTACCCTCCTTACCGTGGTCGTGCCAGTCAAGACGAGGAGTCAACAAGACATCACCTCTCTCCATGGTCAATCTAGAACCTTCGACACCAGTCCAACCACCATTGCCCTCAATGATGAATCTAAGAGCAAAAGCAGTGTGACGGTGTGCTGGGGCAACCTCACCGGTGTTGATGTGCTGCAAACCAGCGTACAAAGTGTCGGTGGTCTTACACATTGGGGCTTCTCTCAAAGCTGGGTTAATAAGCATAAGCACTCTTCTCTCAGCCTCCTCGGCAGTGACATAGTCACCAGCCTTGATAAGCAAAGGTCTCATTTCCTTGTACTTCCACAAAGTTGGAAGCGCCTTTGGAGCAGGAATAGGAGGAACCAATTTGGACATAACCAACCAAAGAGGCTCACAGTTGTGGTCGGTCAAGACCTCCTCGAAAGGCTTGTCGGTCTTCTTGAGGACCTGGGTAACGGGTTCTTCTTCCTTGTATGCGGGTTTAACAATTGGGGCCATGATAACTAGCGATGTAGATACTGATGATAAAGATAAGAAAAAAAGAAGAATTGTTGAAGAACTCCTGTTTCTTTAAATACGATACCTGTGGTGTGCCGCCGGTCACAGGTTTTGTGAGCCTCGGGAGCACATCCGAAGCGGTGATCTCGGGAACATTCCCGAGCTGGCTGCCAGCTGTGGAGACCCGCGTCCGAACCACACCTCCAACCCGAGACCGAGACGTGTACGGTCCGAGCACTCACATTAATAATATATATCTCGACGGCGACCTTCTAGACTTGTTTTTTTTTCTTTTCTCCCCATCCCACCATGACTGTTACCTGGAAGAGACTCATTAGATTCGTTGCTGAAAACGGAAAAATTTACCACGGCGAGCCTGTCGCTCCCCTCTCCGAGGATATTGGCGTATCGTTCAAACAAGGTAAAGAGTTGAAGGCAAACGTCGTCGAGGGAGATATCTTCAACGACGCTGTTGTCACGGACGAGGTCTTGACTGTTAAGCAATTGCTTGGCCCTTTGACCCCGGAGGATGTTCCAATTGTCAAGTGCATTGGATTGAACTATTTGAAGCACATTCTTGAGGCTGGCAGAACACCCCCACCATACCCCTCCATGTTCTACAAAGGAAGAACTTCCATTGCAGACTTCGACGAAGTTATCCCAGCCCCCAAAATTGTGCAGGACAACCAGTTAGATTACGAGGGTGAGCTTTGTGTGGTGATCGGCAAGACCGGAAAGGATATCAAGAAGGAGGACGCATTTGACTATGTTCTTGGATACACTTCAGGTAACGATGTATCCGCGCGTACTTGGCAAAGAGATCCCGCATTTGCCGGGCGAGTGCCTCAATGGTGTTTCTCTAAGGGATTCGACAAATGGGCTCCTTTGGGCCCTGCTCTCTTGGCTGCTGAAGTTATCCCTAACCCGGGCAAATTGGAGCTCACTACTGTTGTCAACGGCGAGGTGAGACAGAAAACCAACACCGATGACTTGATCTTCCCTATCGACGAGTTGATCGCATTCATGAGTCAAGGAACTACGTTGGAGGCTGGTACTGTCATCATGACGGGTACTCCAGGTGGAGTGGGTGTTGCGCCTAACAAGCCCCCAAGAGCTTTGAAGCACGGTGACGAGGTCACTGTTACCGTGGAAAGCATTGGTACTTTGTACAACACATTCAAGTACGAGTAGTGTACATTCAGAATAAACACAAGGTGTTGACAAATGTAAATGCGAGGGAGAACAGAGTATGACGACGGAGAGATGAAAAGCTATAGCCGAAAAAGCGGTACACCTCAGTCAGATTATCACTGTATCATTTTTTTTTTCTCTTTTTTTTTTTCTTTTTCCATTATTCTCTTTTTCTCTTGTTAAGCACTTACGTAGACTAAAGATGCAAAATGAATTGAAGCGGTAGACGATAAGAGTATGGCGGAGTGCGCGAACCAACAATGAGAGCAAAGGAAGAGAAGGCAAAATAGGGCCTCTAAAAAAACAAAAAAATACGGCGCCAGACCAAAACCGCCCGGCCCACGTTCTGCCCGCGCTCTTCCATACTTTTCTGGCCGCGGCAATTGGCGCAGCCCGGATTGGCGGTGTGCGTGGTAATCGGCACGCCGTGAGTGGTGCGCATTGGGCTCGCTTGGCCCAGCGGTGAAGCTTACCCCGTGTACCCCACGACTATGCTGCTCGGATGCTTGACAGCGGGTGCGCGGAAAACCCGAAATATGGGGAAGCGGGTACTTCTCGGCACCTCGGGAAGCACCCGAGGCAGCTCTCTCCACAGTGGATATATATCACCTGTTCGCCAAACGCAAAGTGTATCTATCCAATTATTTCCACATCATTCAAAATGACAAAGAAGTTGAACATCATTATTTGCGGCGGAGGCTTGGGAGGCCTTGCGTGTGCCATCGGGCTCCACCTCAAGGGACACTCGGTCACCATCTTAGAGGCTGCTGCTGAACTTGGTGAAGTCGGTGCTGGTATCCAGGTTCCTCCAAACTCGGTGCGGATCTTGAAGCAGTACGGCTTCCTTGACAAAATCCAGCCTATCGTTTCTGTTCCCAAGGGTATCGTGTTGAGAAGATACGCCAATGGCGAACCCATCAGTACCACTGCATTGGACCCGGAAATGACCGAGCTCTATGGCTCTCCTTACTGGCTTATCCACCGTGCTGACTACCAGAGGGTGTTGTACGAGGTTGCAGTGGAGCGTGGCATCAAGTACTTCAAGAACTGCCGTGTTCAGAAGGTCGACGATGCTACTGTGACCGTCCATCTCGACAATGGCAAGAAGTACAGCGCAGACTTGATCATCGGTGCTGACGGTATCCGACTGGTGGTGCGTGAGACGTGTGTTCTCCCAGGCGTAGAGGTTCTCCCAGTGCGTTCAGGCCAATGTGCTTACCGTGCTACTGTGCCCAGAGACGTGATGCTCAGCGACCCTAAGATCGCCCACTTGATGACTGATGTTAACGCCAACAACTGGATTGGTCCTAACAGACACATCATGGCCTACCCCATGAGAGACGGCCAGTGCTACAACATTGTTATGGTCCACCCCGGTGAGGCGCCAGTTGGCAAGTGGAACTTACCTGGTAACTTGGAGGAGATGAGAGAGCATTACAAGAACTTCGACCCTGTCATCCAAAGAGTGTTGAGCCATGTGACTGGATGTCTTGAGTGGGTGTTAGCTGATATCGAAAGTATCCCAACCTGGGTCAGCAAGGGCGGCCGTGTTTGTCTCATCGGTGACGCTGCTCACGCCATGCTTCCATTCTTGTCGCAAGGTGCAGCCCAAGCCGTGGAGGACGGTGCAACGTTGGCCGAGGAGTTGGAGAAGTGCGAGACTGTGGACGACTTGCCCGAGATCTTGAAAAACTTCGAGAAGCTCCGGAAAGAGAGAACCGAGATCATTCAAAAGGGAGCTCGTACCCATGGAGCTACCTGGCACTACGCTGACGGTCCTCAGCAAGAGGAAAGAGACCGTTTGATGAGATTGAAATCGGCCGACAACCCAGACTCGTGGTCCGACATGTCGTTCCAGAAGTGGTTGTTTGGATGGGACGCATTCACCTCGACTTACTAGGAAAAGGTCATTGTTTATACGAATCTATCATCGTTCTAATTGGCTGTAGACACGTAGAGCGTAAGGTGTTACGCGTTCGCCTGGCAGAGGCGTGGAACCACTCAGCATCCGGCTATTTCTTCCTCACGCTTTGCGTCCAGCGCTGGTGTGTCCAATCATGTTCCAGTTAGACTCGATGTCCAGCCACCGTGCTCGGGAATGCTACCCAGCATGGCAGTTGGGCCGTGGATTGTACAATCATGTTCTAGTTAGACTCGATGTCCACTGCCATTGCGTGCTCGGGAATGCTGCCCAACATGGCAGTTGGACCGTGGATTGTTCTTCCCGAGAATGCTTTGCATGCACCGTTGGCTTCCGGAACAAGCTACAGGATACGTCCCATGGGTTTGCCACTCCTGGCCCGACTCTATACCCGCCAAAAACCATCTGTGCTACCACATAAGCATAGGAGATAAATACCCAGCTTAGCGCCCATAGACAAGAATAGAAAAGCCAAACACCATACCACAAAAACAGTGCTTGGCCCAACAATAGCCATAACGTGTCTTGGATACACGAGGTTCCGCCCCAGCGAGTCTCTGGCCCACGAGCTGCTGGTTGAGTGGGGACGTTCTCGGGATGAGTGGGGTGCGGCTTCCCGAGAAGATGCAAGCTGTACCCCAGATCTCGGGACCCTATATGACTGACAGTCGGATCGAGACACCGGGTCGAGGTTCGGCCGCGCATGTTCCCGCACCTTCATGAGCGATATAATACCTCCCAAAGCCTGTGGGTTTAAAAGGCTTCACCCAATTACTGTGCCCGTAATTAGCTTCCCAGCAATTGCGCCCAGCCACATTAGAAGCTTCCGACTCGATCGCCGAATAGTGTACTCTTCACTTGCGATTCAACCATCCACTTTGAAACTTGACTGATACCCCGAATCTGTTAGTCACTATGGTCCACGAAGCTCCCGTGCCTCTTTTAATTGGTGGCGAGAAAGTCATCGGTAACCCCAGCGAGATTTTTGCATGCCCTAGTCCTTTCGAGGAGGGCAGCAGCTTGTACCTGGTCCAGGGTGCAACGGTCGCTGAGGTCGACAGTGCTGCTGAGTCGTCGTTCGCTGCGTTCCAAATCTGGAAAGAGTCGTCTTACTTGGAAAAAAGACGCTGCTTCACCAAAGCCGCTCTGCTTCTCCATGAGAGGAAAGACGAGTTCTTGGATGCCTTGTTGAAAATGGGTGTTCCTGACTGGTTTGCGGCCGTAAACTGGGAAACGTGCGTGGGTGTTTTAGAGGAGAGTGCCGCCTTGGCTTCGACTCCAGCTGGAGTCATCCCCAACGCCGGCGAGTCCAAGTTTGCCTTGGTCGTGAATGAGCCTGTGGGCCCAATCCTCAGTATTGTGCCTTGGAACTCGCCTGCAATTTTGTGTATGAGAGCCGTGGTGTCGCCTGTGTTGGCAGGATGTAGTGTCATCTTGAAGAGCTCGGAGTTGGCGCCACTTATTGCGTACCAAATTGCCCAGTTGTTTGCTGACGCCGGTTTCCCCAAGGGATTGGTCAACCTCATTCACCACACTCCTCAGCAGGCTGCTGCCGTCACCAAGCTGCTTATCGAGCACAAGCGGATCCGCAAGATCACCTTCACGGGATCAACCGTTGTTGGCAGGATCATTGCGTCCACCGCAGCCAACGTTCTCAAGCCCGTGTTGTTGGAGCTTGGTGGCAAGTGTGCGTCGGTGGTGACTGCCGAAGCGGACTTGGACGCTGCTGCGCTGTTGATTGTGGCCGGAGGCTTTGCTCACAACGGTCAGATTTGCATGAGTACCGAAAGAGTGTTTGTGGTGAAGGAGGTCTACGATGCTTTCATCGAGAAGGCAGTGCAGGTGGCCAAGAACTCCAAGGGCAAGCCACACCCTCAACGTACCAGCGTGTTCGCCAAGCGAATCGAGCTGTTGTTGAAGGATGCTGAGGTGAAGGGCGCCAAGTTGATCTTCGGCTCCATTCAGAGAAACCACGCCTTCTTGGAGCCTGTGATTTTCACCGAGGTGACCACCGAACACGACATTCACGACATCGAGACCTTCGGTCCCGCTTTATACATCAATAAGGTGGACTCCGTCGAGGACGCCATCAAGAACGTCAACCAGAGTGAGTACGGATTGTCGTGTGGGCTTTGGGCCAACAACGACTTGGATGCCATCAACATTGCCAGAAAGTTGGACACCGGTGCAGTGCACATCAATGGCATGACGGTCCACGACGAGCCCAACTTGCCTCACGGTGGAGTGAAGCTGAGTGGATACGGTAGATTCAACTCTTTGTGGGGCTTGAGCGAGTTCCAGTACACGAAGACCATTACAATGAATTGAATTGAAAAGCGATCAAATATCAGTTTACAGGTGCTGTCACAATTGCCTCACGGTGGAGTGAAGCTGGACACGGTAGATTCAACTCTTTGTGGGGCTTGAGCGAGTTCCAGTACACAAAGACTACTACAATGAATTGAATTGCAAAGCAAATAATTAGTTTACAGGCGCTGCCACAATATAGCTGAAAGAGACTCGTGCCTGAAAGATGGACTCGTGCCTGAAAGATGGACTCATGCCTTGGGTGTAGTTCACTGGGCCATACGCGCATTGGCACCATGTAGGTTAATTGACTCGAGCCGTTTGAAAGCCGGTATTTGGTCCTGCGCTCCCCGCTTTTCTTATTCTGTTCTCGATGTTTTTTCTTTTTTCTTTTCTTCTTTTCGTTTATTTTTAGGCGAGCGTATTAATCCGACCACCATTATCAACACTTTTTGACCAAAAGCGAAGGCACGTGCCGCAAAGCTGCTCCCAGCTGGCTTCGTGCTCTCATACTAGCCTACAAATCGTAAAGCAGTAAAACCGATCCGAGCCAGGCCGATCGTAAATCCAAAACATGCAAGACGTACAAATAAGAAAAACGAAGAACGAAAAACGAAAAACGAAAAATGAAAAACGAAAAATCCAGAGAACCAGTGGCCATCTCCAGGATACCCAATAGAAGCCTCCGCATTCGAAATGGAAGGTGGCCTGATGTCAGGCCCCACAAACACTAAGGCAGGTTCCCCATTCTCGTACCCGAAGCACTCCGCCTAAACCACCGTACCCGCGAGCCGTCGTCCAATAACCGATCCTAGAAAGCGGCAGCAGTAATACAAATGCAAGCTGGCGCAGGTGTTCAAGCCCCGACCCCACCTTGCATCTTACGTTTCGCAGCGTTGTACGAAGGAGCGCGCGTTCCCGAGCTCATCTGGACTAAGGGTAATTCGGAACATTATACACTCCGTTGTGGGGTAATCCCGAGCAAGCTTATCGTCTGAGCCTTTCTCACTGGCTATCTCGGGAAAGGGCCCTAGTTTATAAATACCTGGCTTCACCATCATCTCGTTTTGCCATTCAGATCTCATCTGATATAGGAATCACTATCAACAAACAGAAAAAAAAAGATTTGTCGCCATGCCTGCTTCCACCGCTGTCAAGAAGGACCAGAAGCCTCCTCAAAAAAAGACCAGTCAGTTCTTTGTGGACGAGGAGATGATCAAGCTTGTTCCAAAGTACCTCAGTGACGCTCCACAGACCCCCACCCCCACGCTCTGTGAGATCGAGGGCGAGTGGCCCAAGTGGATCAAGGGTTCCTTGGTCAGAGTTGGCCTGGGAAGATACACCGTGCCCTTGTCCGACGACGGCTCGAAACCACCTGCCATCTTGCAACATTTCTTCGATGCGCTCGGAATGCTCCACAAGTTCGACATGGCCAATGGTAAGGTCCGCTACAACTCGCGTTACACCACCGAGGGTTTGGTGAGAAAGGCCAAGAAGAACGGTCTTCTTACCAACTTGATGATGTTCGGTGTCAACGCCAACGGGCCTCTCAGAGACACCCAGGACCCATGCCAGGCTCTTTTGATGAAGCACCAGTCGGCCTTCTCCCCCGACGGTTTCTTGGAGCCCGATGAAATCAACATCAATGTTATGGTTCGTCGTGGTTTCCACCTTCCCGTGAACGACAACCCCCACTCCAAGGGTACTCCTGCCGAGAACCCCGAGGCCGACGAGCTTGTTGTTCAAACCGAAAGTGCTTTCTACCAGGTGTGTGACTCCAAGACTTTGGAGCCCAAGAGACTCTTGAGATATACCGAGGTCGACCCTCTGCTCAGGGGGTTTGGTACCTGTGCCCACCCTTCGAAGGACCGTCTGAAGGGCGAAATCTTCAACTACTTGACTAACGAGAAGGGTGAGCTCTCCATCTTCGGCTTGGACATCAAGACCAAGCCTTCCAAGTTGTTGTGGCACACCGTTCTTCCTTCCTTGCCTTGTTACTGTCACTCCTTGGCTTTGACCGACAAGTACGTTGTTTTCGTCAGAAACCCTATCACCATGAACATGGAGAACTTGGACACCAAGCAGTTCATTGACGCCTTTGAGTACGACTCCGACTGCCCAACCTATATTTTCCTTTTGGACAGAGTTTCCGGAAAGCATGTGGCCACTTACAAGGCTGCTAACTTCATGTTCTTCCACTCCTGTAACGCTTTTGACTACATCGACGAGAAGACCGGCGAGACCAATGTCTGCGTGGACGTTTGTGCCTACGACGGTCAAGAATCTCAAATCGTTCCATACAAGGAGTATGCTATCAGTAACGTGTTGAAGCCAATTGAGCCTTTCGAGAACACCAATGTTATGAGATACGAGTGTAAGAATGTCACCGGTGAGAAGGCTAAGTCCAGTGTCAACGTTTACATCAAGGGTGACACTGACAAGGTCCCTGCTGCTTACTTGAGACAGGCCATTGCCCAGAACATGGAGCTTCCAAGAATCAACACCCTCTTCTCCCGTAACAAGGACTACCGTTACATTTACGGTGTTGGAGGTACCGGTAAGCCATGCCCCGGCTCCAGAATCCCAATTGGAAAGCTCACAAATGGTATCAAGTTCGTTCAATTGTCCTTCTTTGCCTCCGTGGTTAAGACCGACTGGGAGACCGGAAAAGTCTTGGAGTGGAACCCTCCTAACGGAGAGACCGCACCATGTGAGCCCATCTATGTTCCAAGACCTGGATCCAATGAAGAGGATGATGGATGTGTGTTGACCATTGTCATGGACAGAGATGGTGATCACAGTATTTTGGTTTGTCTTGACGCTAAGACTATGACTGAAATTGCCAGAGCTCACATGCCCCAGACCTTCTCTTTGGCACCTCACGGAACCTTCGTCGAAGGCTCTTCCATGTTCCCCTCTGAGCTTTAAGCTTTGGGGCCGAGGACTTCCCGTGAAGTCCAATTATGCTGAGTTTCATTTGATGTCAATAAAATAATGTCTTTAATTTCCACTTCTAACGTTTCGCTTATAAGAGTGAATGCTCGATAAATTCGTAGAAGCGATCCAGAAATCGAGGTTGCAATCTCGTGTTTAGCCGAATGTCTGTACATAGTTTGAAATCGCTGCAAAATGTTTATTTTAGGCTTATACTTTTTCCTTATTAACTATGTTGACGCGGTCTACGTCGTGGCTCAGAGACCGGCCGTCCAAGATCTCAATATTGTCAGCGTAGTGTTCAAGGATTGCTCTGATTTTCGAGGCGTTCTCGCGGAAGAAACTTTCGTAGTCGTTGCCAAACTCATCCAGTGTCTCTGACATCTCGAACAAGTCCATGCCCATCTCTTCACCTTCGGCACTGGCTCTCAACTTCAACCCAGGGATATTGTCGACAATGACCAAGATGATCATGGTGAACACAAACGTCCAGAGAACAATCGAGCACCACGCTGCTATTTGGAGACCAAGCTGTCTGTAGTTGCCATCGACCCAGCCTCCCAAAATCTCGGTAGCCCCATCGTAACCAGCGACGGTCTTAGTAGCGAAGATTCCGGTCAAGGTGTCAGCAATGATACCTCCAATGCCGTGGACAACGCCCGACATCGAGTAGTCGTCGATGCCCGTCCACTTGTTGAACGATATAAGAAGTCTGCACAAAACTCCGTTGATGATCGATGTCACGGCCGCAGCCCATGGCCAGTAGTAGCCACACGAGGGCGTGATATTGACAAGGCCAACGATGGTCCCTTCGCAGGCAGCCTGCAACGAGTACCTGCCTGAAAGAATCTTATCGGTAGCGGTGTAGGCAACACAGGCAAAACTGGAGGCAACAATAGTGTTGAGGAAAATGTAGCCTGTCCTAACGTTGACACTCAACAACGTGCCCGAGTTGAAACAGAACCAGGCGGCCCAAATAAGCGTGACCCCAATGTAGGTCGTCACGGTAGAGTGGCCCCTAGACTCGGTTATACTGCCGGTTCTCTTGCCGGGCTGTCCTCTTGGGCCCAAGTACCAAGAGTAGCAGACGGAAGCGACACCCGAGGCGATATGCACCGGTCCTCCTCCGGCAAAGTCCAAAGCACCCAAGGTGTACAACCAGCCGTTGGCACCCCAGACCCAGTATGCCATAGGACAATAGCACACAATGACCCAGAGCACGCCAATCACCATGGAGGGCATAAAACGGCCCCTCTCTCCGATCGAACCGAGGAAAATCTGCACGGTTGCAACCGGGAAGAACACATTGAAACAGAAATTCACAACCGAGGGAAGATTGCCCCCCTCGCTCAAGGGCCGGGCCTGGTCGTTGTACAAGGCGGCGTTGTGGAAGTTGCCTATCAACTTGGACGTCGACGTGGGCGACACAGCCAAAGAGTACCCAAGGAGATACCACACTATGGCAATGACACACGTGGTCATGTATGCCTGGAATAGAAGCTGGACAATATTCTTACGTTTGAGAGTGCCGCCATAAAACAAGGCAATGGCGGGCGTAATTAGAAACACCCCGAACGAACAGAACAAGATGTAGGCCATGTCGACAGGCACCAAAGACAGGGTCTGGTCGTCGAGCGTTTCCCGGGCAACGAGGCCGTTGTTTTGCATTCCAGCTATGCTGCTCATGGTGCTTCGCTTGGTCTTCTACAGTACATACGAGCTCCGGAGACTTGGGATATCAGCGGCTTATATATTCCGTTCCCACCAGACCGCGATAAGATGGACGATGAAAGTGTCTGATAAGATAAATGTCTTGGCGATAGTTGCAAAACGTCGCACTTTTTGTCCGAAAACATCAATCGTTTCCCGTATGCAGGCCGTAATCTGCACACCGCTATCTCTGGCAACAAGCGAGGGCACGTTCGCCGGTGTTACCGAGACAATCTAATCTATAGCTTAGGCCTGATTTAGCGAGATCGGCAACGCCTTTCTATTAGTCGTCGCCACTGATTCCGGGCAACTCGCCATTTACGATGGAGATTGAGGCGCATGGTTCTCCGCCGCAACGTCGCGAGCGCAGATTGGTCGCCCACTGCTTTATAACCGTCTTACGTTTTCTCGCCCTTATCTGAAAGCAGGTAAGTAACACCATATTAAAAAACACTAAAACTAAAAAACCATATTGGCGTAGCGGATAACGTTGCCGGGATAGCGTTAATTCGGCTCGAGAAGGAGTTCGATTCCCAACAGCCAGTCAAAGTGGCTAAGTCAGGTTGTCGTATTCGCCGAACTCACCAACTTCGCAGTTAGTCCTGCGCGCAAAAGTGCCCAACGGCGCACTCTTCGTACATGCACCGTTGACCAAGCGACTCGAGTCGGCGAAACGGCAGCAGAAAACACAGATATGGCTCAACAACAAGACCTCGTGTTTTTCTCCGACGGCGCTTTGGTCGCCGATGCGGTCTTTGCCAAAACTGGCAAGTCCTTGCACGTTGTGTCGTATGCCCACGCAACGAAACCCACCTGGCTCATCAACTCCATAGTTGAAAACTGCTTGGCTGGAACGGCAAACCTGGCCAACCGGGACCTTCCGCCAGCCCGCAAGGCCAGGACCTCCGTCACCTATGTGTCGTTTGTGCAATCGAAAGAGTCTGTGTACAGAAGTTTCAGAAAGCAAGGCTTGGACTTGGATACCTTTGATGAATTCCAGTTCGTGGATTGCTTTGGCGACCTCTTTTCGGGCAAGGGCCTGTCATCGGAATATACCACAATGCTTGCGGATGTCACGGACAAGGTACAGCGGCAGGCCCACAACAACAAGGTGGTGGTTGTTGACTCCCCCGAGATACTACTAGCCGGGACTTCAATGACCGGCACCGAGTTGATTCACAGCATCACGAAACTCAACAGGGTATGCGACCTTGTGATCGTGGTGGTCAACACCGACAGCGCCATGGTCGATATGGAGGCCAACAATCCTGCGGATCCGGTCTTCCAGATCACGGACTTCTACGTCAAGTTGCATCACAAGTCCTCCTTGAATGTCAACCTACTGCCGCTTCAGACAGGAAAAGCCAACGACATCACCGGCTCCCTAGTAGTGGCTCAGGGTGCTCTTCCGACACCCTCCTCAATAAGCGTGCTAGAGCGAGAGTATGTCTACCATTTGTCTAAAGCCAATGTAAAACTATATTTTAGATAAACGCATATCTTAAGTATGAACGAAAATGATCAGAGCCCGTCGAAATACATCTAGATCAACAATGCAAGAACACCAGCAAAGCCGGCAACACCAACGGCAGCCTTGGCAGCACCTCCTTGCGAGACAACTGGCACTGAAGTAGACAGAGCACTAGTGGATCCTGCAGCCGCGGTAGACTTGCCAGTGCTGGTGGTCACTGTGGTACCTGGAGCCTGGGAAGTGCTTGCAGAAGCAGGAGGAGTTGGGAATACACATTCACCAGTGATAGTGATGGTGGTAGGTTCGGTCACGGTCACCTCGTGAGGAGCACACTTGTTCTCGGAACATGTGGTGATAGTCACGGTGGTGGATGCTGGACAGTAGGTAGTGTAGTCGGTGACAGTGTAGTCAGTGGTCACGGTGGTGTTCGACCAACCAGATGGTTCTGGGACAGCACTTGAGCTTGAAGCCGAGCCACTGCTCTTGAGGAGGCTCACTGCGGTACAATCAGAGAATGGAGCAGTGGAGTCGTCGGAGACAGCAATGATGTAAGATTCTTCGGAGTATCTGTAAGGATCGCCGGTGTTCTTACAAGCCCAGAAGTTCTTGTTAGTAACCTTGTCACCGTCAAAAGTAAGCAGCAAGGGACTGACAGCCAAGCCGTATGCAAAGTATTCACCCAGGAGACCGATATGGCTTTCTCCTATGTCACTGTCCTGTCCAGAAGCAACACCATCTTGCAAGTCAAAGACTTGGCCGCTTGACCCAGTAAGGAAGTAGTTGATTCCAGCTCCTTCATGGATAGAGGAAATTGGGCTGTTGATGGTCTTGTCGTCACTTTGGGCAACGAAAGTGATCGACTCAGCGTTGGCAATAGCGGATGCAAGGGCAGTAAGAGCGAGGGTAGAGTATCTCATTTTTAGGTATTGGAAGTCAAAAGCTTGATGATCGAAAGAGCAGAACAGGACACGAGCGCCTTATATACTTTTTTCCATGCTAAAATTAGTTGAGAGAAGGCCATGTGGTGTAAAAGTGTATTCTATAATTAAGTCAAGTGCTCATTCATGCACGAAATGCAAGAAAAAGGTCCATTGTCCAAGATACAGGACCTTTCATGGCTTAGCAATGGCTTGCGGCGGCTTAAAAGCGTTATCAACTTCAGCTTAGATGGTCCGCTTCTCCAGCTACACCTCGTACAAAGACACCGTGGACTATTTAGCGGTAACGTAAAACAGTAAGTTTATTCTAGCCATTTTCTTCCAAGGCAATAGAACTGGGAAAAAGGGGCAACCTGCTAATGCGCGTGCGGCGTAAAGTATGACGTTTACTTTTAGACCAGTAGGGTAGCCGAGTATCCAAAAGAGAAAAATAGCAAGAGATTGATAAAAATAAACACAGCGATCATACAAAAGAAAGAATGGGAGAAAGCGAAGAGCAACAGTGCTTCTAACATGCTGATGCAATATGACATCGCACTCCAACTTTTCAAAATTTAGTGCAGTACGGAGATGGGGTGAGATTCCATGCCTCAAATCTTGCCACTAGTCTTTTGGAAGAAAATAGCGTGATGGTTGTTGGGCGAAAAACAGCTCTAATTCTTAGTCCTAATTCTTTGCTTCGTAAAGATTTTGCTGTGACTAACCGGTCGGAAACGAATTAAAGGGACTTATTTCCAGAACTTAATGACGTCTCATTTGAAAGAGCCGCACCAGGTTAATTCTTGGCAAGCCCACCACTAAGCATTAAACTCTGCATACAATTCCCTTCAGCAGCATGATCGACACCAACAAGTGCAGAAATTGACCCAAAGAGCGTAATTTCTCCTTTTTGGCTGGTTGACTCGCGGCCCCAGTCGGGGTGGCACGGAATGAGCGATCTGCACCGCGTGGTGACGGGGAACTCAGCTACATGCACTTTGCTTCATTGTCTTATTCTTGCTTGCACGTCTTACTTTCGGTGCCGGTTCTGAGGAAAACTAGTAGATGATCTGTTTCGTTCCTGCTACTTTGGCTTGGGAAATTTATGTCACAGCGTTACTGCCGTAGCAATAACGTATGAGTCTACGTTCGCACCAAAGACTAGGTTGCAAACACCACTAGGAAAGTAACCAAGAACTTCGGAAAGCCTCGTTTTTTTTGATTGGCTATACCTGAAGGGCTGGGCACACAACGCTCCTTGTTGGAAGGCAAGTGGCCATTATCTTTGCCCAGACTAGACCCAGAACCCAGAACATTTATCAATAAGCTGTGCCTGTCAACTGTAGATATGTCTGGCACATGTTTTAGTCAGGACTTTTTTATACACTATCATTATTAATATATATTTTGAAGTTTATAGTTTATCTTTTATCTTTTATTATTTTTATTTTTATTTTTTTAGTATTCCTCTCGAAAGAAAAAACCTGATGACGAGTCAGTTTTGGCTGAACAGCATATAGTGCTTTTCGCCGTAACCGTGTGCTTGGTCGATGAAATGCTGGAACGGAGAGGCATAATTTGTCTTTGACAAAAATTTGCAGTTGGCACGGCACGTGAAGTAGCCCGGTCACACCACAAAATCTAAAGGTGGTTCGGGGATTCTGTAAACTAGAGTAGCAAAGAAAGTTACGGATAACGTAATGAAACAAAAAGCAAAAGCTTTTCAGCGCCATGTAGGTCTGAAGTCTTTCGTTGTCCATTTAGAGAGAAAGGATATCTACTTTTAGTATTGAGCAAGAGTTGCGTAAAGAAAATTTATCCATCAAGCGTAGAAAGTAAAAAAAGGAGAAGTCTCAACAACAAAGGGGAATTTCAATTCTAGACAAAAGATTGTCATTCGAAATGTGGAGTCACGATCGGTAATCTGCCCACTTGCTCTAGAAAAATGTGCGAAATGATTTGCATTCCGTTGAATGGGATCAGCTATCCTTATAGACCCATAGTATGATTATAATGATTATAATGCAGCTGACATTGTCCCACTTAATAGAGTAAACTGGGGCGCAGCAGTGTTTCGAAAATAGAATCTACAGCATTGAGTAGCTCTCATTGAAGAAACCCACCTGCATTGTGTCTTCTCGAACAAGTGGAAAAACAAGGGGCCTGATGAATATTTACGTTGACTAGCTCACTTTTCAAAACTGACAATCTGTAGGTGTGCCTGTGGAAGAGCTGTACGACTGATCACCAGGTTTCCGGAAGATGGCTCAACTCATTGTGATGTTCTACAGTAGACTTGACTATAAATCTAGTTGCTTTCTTCTTCCTTCAAGTCAAGGACCAAATGATTCACATTTTGTATTTTCTATTTTTCATAGACCTAATTTTTGCGCTGCACTCCAATTATGGAGGTTTACAACAAGAACTCTCGAACTTGCAAGTGAGTCGGGGTTTTGATGCAACTATTTTCAGCGACAACATCAAGGGCGAGGAGGTCACTCAAAAACAAGTGGAAAGTCCTGATTTCGATCTTAGCGAAACGATTCTTTATGGAAAGAAATTATACAACCAAAGCTTTTCCATAGAATTAACAGGTTACTTCTTGGCTGAAACTACTGGGATTTACTCATTTTCGCTCAGGGCATCGACTGGTGCTTCTTTACATTTTGGGTTCGATGAACAATCTCTGAAACACACTAGATTTCCTACTAATGATCAACCTGATTATGAAACATTGATTGAGACAGACCATTTTGATCTCTTCCTACAAGCTGGAACATATTACCCTATAAAAATAGTGCTGTTTGTTCGATCAATCAGCAAGGAAGAAGGTGCTTTCCTCGATTTCCATTTTAAGACACCGAGCGGCGAAGTAGTGAGTGACGCTGATGATCATATATTCCAGCTAACATATGGTGACGGTCAACCCGAAATTGTTTCTTCTATTTCAGGTTTTGGACCAAAAGGATGTAGAGGAGGTGAACGAGCCAGCACAGGATTCAATGCTCTACTCCTCAGTTACCCATTCCGCGGATACGAGGGTTACAAGGACACATTTTTCAGTTCAGAATACTTAAAACATGACAGATTGGAGAGTATTGAGTCTGTTTCTCGGATCAACTTTGATTTCTTCAATCAGACTTCTTACACTAATCTTGTGTTATATGGGAAGAAGGTTAGCGGATCAAAGTTTGGCCTCAGCTTGAATGGGTTTTTCGAACCCAACGAAACAGGAGACTTTGAGTTTTCCGTATGCTCAAATGGTTGTAAGGCTACTTTTGGTGTGGGAAAAGATGCTCAAGAACTTCCTTCTGAGCTTCCTTATCAATTAGCCGATTCCTATGCTTACTCGAATGAAGTCCGTGTGGTGAAAAACCTTGATGCGAAAGAAATTTACCCTATAAGAGTCAATTTGATGTGTAGCTATCCGATGGCCATGCTAAATCTTTTTTTCAAGACTCCTTCAGGAACTATCTTGGAAGATGTGGGTAAACATGTATACCAAATTAGTGGGTTAGACTCAACAACAGCAAAAGATTCAGCAGAAGAGGACACACAAGCAGGGGAAGATTATGACTCAGAAGAAATTGATTTTGAAGCTTGGCTCGACAACATTGAAGGGGACTCATCTCACCTGGGCAAAGAAATATACGTGGAATCAGAATCCGAGCAAGACAAAGTGGAAGAGAAAAGCAACAAGAACGAAGAGGAGCCACAACAAGCCGAAAATCAAACAGAATCGGCTCATATAATGCCAAGCGAAACTTCAGGCGAGAGAGAAGAAGTGGAAAGCATTTCAGTCCAAGACTCACTTGAGAGCAAACAGCTACCAGAGGACACCGGAAGTGTTGCAGGAATTGCTGCTCCCACCAATAGCAAATATTACAATTTGTTGAGGCAGAAGTACAATCAAACGATGAGAATTGCTACAATAAACGGCCTGTCAGAGCAAGGATACAGAGAAACAGAAGGATGCCAGAGCACTGTCATAACACCACCGAATGAAGTAGGCGGATGGAAGCAGTTGGAATTGTCTCAGTCGTCAAGCGTTGTAACACCTGTCGCAACGTGTACGGCTTCATCGCAGGGAACAGAAGTAGATCATGACTCCTGTTTTCAGAACCGGGTGCAGAATGGGAGTAGCCAGGATCTTGAGGCTGACAATAGGAATATTCAGGAATCAATTATAAGCAGCAATATTTCATGGGAAGACAAAAATGGCACACAGTACAGTTTCACGCAATCTTCAACCATGGATATGGATAAGACGGAACACGACGAACCAACACCAGTGGGAACCCGGCCCAGAACAAATATGGGCGATATTTTGTCCAGTGTACAGACTGAAATGAACAATGAGAAAGATTTCTACTCGAAAGGAGTTATCCAGGAGAATGCCAGTCCTAAGCAAACAGTGAGCAAGTTACTATTGATGCTCTTGGCCATGTGCTCTCTTGGCTAGCACATTCTTGTACAAAGGAAAAACAAAAAAATGGAAATCACGGATGTAGCGAGTTGGACCCTACTTGATTATATGTAATTTGTATATAAGGGAAAATGATAGTTTATCATATTATTGTTGTAGAACGGAAGAGCTGAAGACAAAATGGGTGCAAAAATGGCCTGCACCCATGGCCAAGTTAAACTGGTGCCATCGCAGACGTTTTGCTGGACCCGAACGGTTCGAGACTCATGGTGTACTTCTTCCGGGCCGCCACAGGCTCCGACACCAGCGAATACGATGACTTTGGTCTCGAAGAAGCGAAACAGGCTACAGTGTACATGGGCAAAGACAAGTTCGAAAACGATCCCTTGATCCACAAGTCACATCCCAAGAACATTTGGTTCCACGTGGACAAGCACTCGTCAGCACATTTGTATTTGCAGCTCGAGCCTGAGCAACAGAGCCGCAAGTTCGAGGAGTTGACAATTGACGAAACGCTTTTGCAGCAAATAGCGCAGTTGACCAAGGCCAACTCGATCAAGGCAAACAAACTCAACAACATCACCATAATATATACACCGGTCGACAACTTGCGAAGCGATGGCTCAATGGACACGGGAACAGTGACATTCGTGAACCCGCAAAGGGTCAAAAGGGTCCATGTGGCAAAGAGAGATAACAGCATCGTAAACAAACTCAACCGGACAAGGAGCGAAGTTGCGACCGAGGAATTCGTAAAGCAACAGGAAGAGTTGATTCGTGAATGGAAGGAGAGGCAAAAGACTGAGGCACGCAGAATGGAGCAGCGGGCCAAAGAAGAGGCCAAAACGTACCAGCAAAAGAAGGAGTTCAACAAGGACCCGTACGCGGACATGTTCACGGAGGAGAACCTCAAGGGCAGCAGCAACGAGTTCCGCAACGAGAACTGGGTGGAGGACGAGTTTTGGTGATCTTGCAGTTGCCAATAAATGAAGCACGGCCGTGGTCTACTGTCCATGGACTTGTTCGCTATCATGACGCTTATGTATAAACGAGTGCAGCCAGGACTCGGCCAGATCATCTATTCAGGCTACGTGTACGATGGCAGACATGGCAAGCAAATAAAAAGCATCAATAGAAATAGAAACAACAGAACGCAAAGCGACTGCACAATTCCTACACGGGTGTCTTCAATGATATTTATTGTGGATGTAATGACGATGGCAGCAACGTTTACTCTTGCTCAATCTTGACAGGAAACTTGCCAGCATCAATCTGGTCGTTCCACTTCTCGACCCAGTCGACAGGACACAAAGACGTGTATGTCTTCCAGAAGATTTGGCATGGCTCAAAGTCCTCGCCCTTGACTGCGACGCACTTCTTGTAGTCCACGAAACTCTGAGCACAGTGCTTGGTCTGGTTTTGGTAGGGGAATCTGGGGTCGAACTGGGGAGTGTCGAATTTGAAGGTTTCTGCGTCAAGAGCCATGGTTGTGGGTGATACGAATAACGCTGGAGTCTTTTTCGTTTAGTCTTACGATTCTGCTTCGCGAATGGTCTCATTCCATTGGCCGGTGCGTGTGCAGTCTCGCCGGTGGTGCCAGAAGCTGGTGCGGTTTGCCAGAGGGTAGTGAAAGAGTAGAGAAGTAATATGAAGCAAAAAGTCTCAGCGAAAATAAAACTAGGAAAAGCTATTAGCAATAGTATTACTGGAAATATTGTTCATTTTTCTAATGTTTGATTTTTCAAATATCTATAAGGATTTACTATTTATAATCTATTATAACTACACGTATATGAGATACGCCTAATATTAATGCTGAATAAATCATTATATGTTCATATAATTCATGTACACCTTCTTGTTTTGGTGACGCTGGATCTTGTAAACGTACTCCTCATGGTGCTGGTACATCCAATCATATCATTATTTTTATTGTAATACAAATATATTTATTGGAATTAATCGGATTTGCACCGGTATCAATCGCATGCAAGCGAATAATCTACCCATTGATATCCAAACGGTGAGAGCAGATACACCAGCAAAATCCAAGCTGCCCAATTAACAGAAGCCTTGTTGTATTTTGTACAAATATTTGCAATAACACACAGTAGCGGTGAAGAACAATATAACGCTGCTCAGGCCGAAATCCTCAGTGCGAGCGAACCTTCGACTGGCCCGTCAATCACCGTAGTTCCCTTGATGTACAACTCTTTATATACAATCCAAAACAGCCTCCGTAATGGTCGTAGCCTTTCCTTCAGCTTTTTGTCTGCCTCGTCCACGTCAGGAACTTATTGTCCGGCACCTTGGTGTCTCTTGAAAGTAAGATGGCCATGGACGGCACCTGGTAAACCTTGTGTCCTCGAATCTCCCGTAACACGTCGTTCTCGGAAGTGGACGCCTGTTCGCCCGCTTCTAGCAGCAAGTCCTCGTTCTCCCCAAAAAAACTCGCACATTCGGCAAGCTTGACCTCGGCTTGTATGCTGGGTTGATGAGTGACAGATGTAACGATGCCCTATTGAGCTGCACAACATGGCCCCGGGCCGCCTGCTTGATTTGCTCAGCAACAGCTATAGCTTTTACGAGATGCTCGCCCTTGCCAGACACTAGCACGGTTAAGTGCTCCTGGAACGCCTTGGCACCGGCCTGGACATACGCCTTGGCAGGCGATGACCCTACAACAATCACAGAATCTTCGAGCCTTGCGGGCAAACCTAGCCAATCACACACCTCCACGTATTTTTGGCGGCACTCCTGGAGAAACGCCTCTCTTTCTCCTTCTAGAACGTCTTTGAGTTGTTGTTCGGCCATCCCAGTGGTGCTGAGGCCCGTACTATGTCCCGCGTTCGGGTGCGCACTTCGCAGAAGTCTACCAACGCCCAAAGGTGCGCTGCTAGAAATGCTGAGAGATGCTCCGAGCCCTCTAAGATCTTGCCATATATTACATTCTCTTTATACAAAACAGGTGAATTCGTTTGCACTAAACTCCAAGGCCTTGTAGAGTTTTTGGTCAATGTCTCCTGAACTATACCCAAGGTCTGAAAACATGCCCTCCACTTTCTCAATGTGGCCCAAGATGATCTGTACCAAATTCAAACAATAGTCGTCCAACTTGAGAATTTCGCTTGCCTCAAACACTTCTACGAAAAAGTCGAGGTCAAGTTTGATATTACCAAGGATTTGCACAATCAACCGTTCTTTTTCCGACACAGTGCGGATACACAGCAAGAACTTGATCAAAAAATGTGTTTGTAGCTGTTGCACTACTGTAACAAATGTCGTCGTATCGGTGATCGGCTTGAGGACATGAACGAGCTTGACAAAGTGCAACAAGCAGTCGTAAACAAATGGGTCTATCTCCAAGTGACGCACAGAAGCATTGTTGTCAACAGTCGTAAAGTGCTTTTCAATCCTTGTTTCAATCCAAGCCTTCTCAATCTCATTGATGTCATCCAAAATTGCCATCTTGACCTTGTCCAAATGAGCAAAGAGTCTGAGGTTTTGTTTTTGCAACGTCCGCTCAAACAAGCCGTCAAACTTCTGTATTAACTTTTGAAAAATAAAGTCTCCGAGCGTCGTTAAGTTGTTCATGGTGAGAATCTTATAAATGCACTCTTCTGTCTCATATTTTCTGTTTTCACCCTGTTGGACTCTAGCCTTTTCAACTGTAAACCTTTTCACATTCGAGTCCACCAACACATTCATGCTTCTCATGAATTGAATTTCCAAACTGACCAATATCCGCTTGTTAGGATAGGGAGAGACGATTCTCACTTCGCTCGGTGATGTTTCGTTCTTCCTGACAAAGATTCTGTCTAGGGCCTCCAAAATGAAAAGCTCATAATAGTAAATGATCTGCATGACTTTGGTGAATATGACACCTTTCATTCTTCTATCTTCGAAATCGTTGTATTTTTCCCATTCCTCAAGATCGAAAAACTGGGAGCAATCGTTTACCCAAGTGGCGCATATCGCTTCTAAGATTCTTTGATCAAATATTAGAGAAGTCTCTCTTAGGGCTTTGATTTGCTTATTGGTATCTTGGTTTTTAGTCGAGTTGCCAATTTGAGTAGTATAAGTTCCAGCAAGTGTGAATATCTTGCAAATACTCTGCGAAATGGCACCCAAATAGAACATAGTTGATAGAGAATTTGTATGATGAGGCAAGAAGGACACGTAATTTGAAGGAGTTACCTTCATTTGATCTGTCACATTGCCTGCCTCAAAGATTTCCATTATTTTGGAAATGAGTCCATTTAGTATGGCAAAAAAATGTTCTTGGAGATGGCCCTGAGCATCAAGGTCGGGATCCCTTTTGGGATCCGCATAATGCAAGTAGTTCTTTACGAACTTTGACACCGTGCCTGCCATGAACTCCTCGACAAATTTGATGAAATTGGACAAAACTAACCACGTCTCATTGATGATGGAAAGGTCCAAATTTTCGTTGTTTCCAAAAATTTCCATGATGACATTTTCCTTCTCAGCTCCAATATCCAGGGTTGTATAGGCAGAAGAAGCCTTAAAATATTCTTCTACGCTATCAAATTTTTCAGCAATGTGTTTCACGAATGAGCCGTCCTCACGCTGCTCCGAAAGAGAGGTGATATAGTCCAACACTTTCTGTTGCATCGACTGGAACCGGGTGCAAAATTTTTCATGTTGATAGGTTAGCTCATTCTCGATTTTGTCCAATTGTGATTCAAGGAAATCTCTGATCGGAGCAGTGTCATTCTCTTCATTGCTCATGCGATGCAATTTGTCCACAAGATCAATGAAATTTACGTCCAGCGTCAATTTCCGACTGCGTTTTGCACTCACCTCATGATCCATCGATAGCAAGTCTTGAAAGCATTTCTTACGGTATTCATCTGCAATGTTATTTACCTCCTTGTAGACTTTCAACAAGGCGGTGTTCTGCAAGTTGTGCACTTGTTCAACTGCTCGCACAGCATCAGGGTCCCCGGAGGCCTTTGCCTTAGAGAGAGCCCTCAGTTGCCTATCTTCGATATACTCCTTTTCACTCATAAACTTCTTGTAGTCTTCAATGAAGGCATCGTGGTTTTGCGTTGAAAGATAGTCGACAAGTTTGAGCGGGAGGTCGAAAAGGAAGCGATTCGCCAGAATGAACTCAACGAGCTGGGAGATTTTTGTCTCGCGGGCATTATGGTCCATAATGGGGCGAATCATCAAAGAGGAAGATAAGTTTAAATTGTTAATGGACTCTTCTAATTCAGAAAGCAAGTTTTCACCTTCGTCAATTTTTCTTCTGTTCCTTTTGGAAGCCGGATTGAATACCTTGGTTTTTTCTGCATCCGCTTGAGCTCTGGATTTCAGCTGCTTGAATGAAGTGAGCACATCGTCGATGGACTTCTTGCATGATAAGAAATCCTCGAAGTTGTCGTTGAGAATGGACTTCAACTCCGATGTTTGTCGGCGAATATTGCTGTCCAACCCATTGAGCGACTTCACCAAATCCTCAATGGGCGTGTCCTTGTGCACGCAAGATAAATAAGCTTGCGGGACGAACGCTTGAGAAGAAATAAGAAACTTTTGAAGCTGGGGATCGGACTCTGATTCGACTATACCCATGTTCACGAGTTTCTTGACCAAATTGTATCCCATCAAAGGGTCGCGGTAGTCGTGATCGGGATGCTGGAAGCTGTGGTGGGCAGCTTCGGCTATCAAGTACTCATTGAGCGCATCGTACTGCTGGCTTGTTGTCAAGTTGTCAAGAAATTCCGGATCGTGATCTCTAGCAAAATCCGCCGCGTCCCGTGGAGCGGTCTTTAGCGGGCCGTCGAGTTCGCTGGTTTTGTAGAACTCCATCAACGTCTGCTCATCGTCGTTGTAGTTGAGCATGGTGTTGCCCTTTTTTCGTGCAAATGCTCAAAACGAGTTAGCCTTCGTCGTGTTTAAGAGGCCGCCGGACACACTGTTTGTGAAGCGTTGATGTTACTTTAGCACAGTGCAGTGCAGAGCGGCGCGGCATGGACAGGGCCAGAAACCGGCCGGAAGACACGACAAAAATCCACACAAACACAAAAGCAGAGAGAGGCCACCGGAGCAGGAAAACGCAATAGCTCGTTCGGCAATCGAGCTTTTTCAAGCCGGAGAGGCTGGAAATTCAACGCAGTGTCCGTCTAATCGGCCCTACAGAAACAGAGTTGAAGGCGGAGCCTGCAGGTAACATAAGCTTCTTCGCACAGCTCTCCAGCTCTTCTGCCAGCTCAACTCTACATCACAAGATCGGGTAACCCCTTGATATCAATTACTGCAACGGTTGCAAAATCCACACACGCTGCCGCCCTGCGAGAAATGCAAGACCGGCTGGAAATAGGCGGGGCCCAGGCGCTCCTACTGCTCGGCACCAAGGACACGCGGGCTGATGAATCGCCGCCCGGCATCGAGCTGGACAATGTTGCGGGAGAAAAGCACGATGGGCGTACACACGACGCAGGCGTCAACGAAGACGTCACTGATTTGATGGATAAGGATAATCAGCTGTTGAATGATGCCGTGGAGGCGGCGGTTATGCGGTATGTTGGTGGGACTTTGGACACGCCCGAAGAGATGCATGCACCGAGCAATAACCACGCTGCCGAGGGCCACGACGGAGATGGCCTTTCGCAAAAACGATCACATTTGAACCACGACGACTTGATTTCCGAGTATCAGTGGGACAAGTTTTTGGAGGAGGAGGTGGCCGCCGGCCTTGACCGCGCGACCCCTCGCAAGCGGAGAAGAAAGAGCTTTGGAAACGGCAACGACATCGACCCCGAGCTAGCGGACCTTGATTCGTCATCGGAACACGACCAACTTGTACACGCTGCAATAATGGGTGCTGGGGAGTTGGCCAAGCAATATAACCTGCCAATGTCGCAGCATAGACTACATCAGCAAATGGCTTTGCTCCAGGACAGACGTGCAGCGGGTCAATTAGACGACAACGAAGCCGCAGCCATTGATCACTTAGCACATGCCGCTTCTGCACTTTCCAATGGGCTCAAGGGCGGAAGACAGGGCAAGCGGCCCTTGAAGAAACTTTCCGAGACACCTACTGATTTGAATGAGCAGAGTCTCGTTCCACGATCCAAGTACAGTCATACCTCCGTGGAGGAATTGGTGGATCAAGCTTCACACGAGGCGTGTGTGTGGTTCAATTCGCAGGCTGATGCTGGCGTTGGAGGTCCTCGGGTTTTCACACCTGAGGAAATTCAAATCGTCGAGAACTTTGTGCAAGGGTACTGCCAAATCAACAACTTATCTAGGATGGATATTTGCAGGCGAGTCTGGGCAACGGACCGACCCAAGGACAATTTCTGGGAGTCGCTCACCAAAGTTCTACCATACCGCTCCCGGGCATCAGTGTACAAGCACATTCGTAGACAATACCATGTTTTTGAGATCCGAGCTAAGTGGACAAAAGAGGAGGACGAGCTTTTGCGAAAGTTAGCTGAAACTTCCTCTGCAAATTGGAAGAAAATTGGCGCAGCCATGGGTCGGATGCCCGAAGATTGCAGAGACCGCTGGAGAAACTACGTGAAATGCGGCGATAATCGTGCGTCCAATAAATGGTCCGAGGAAGAAGAGCGTTCACTTAAGGATATCGTCATGGAAATGATTACCAAAGAATCGCACAATGACCGACCCATACTGATCAACTGGACCTTGGTAAGTGAGCGGATGAACGGTGTTAGATCTAGAATTCAATGCCGCTACAAGTGGAACAAACTTCTTCGGAGGGAATCTCTTTCACGCGTCTCCATGATGGACTCCTCAATGAAATTGTGGATCTTGAACAGGATAATTGAGTCCAATGTCTCCACAGAGGAAGCCATAGATTGGGACTACATTGTACATATGTACCACGATCTACACAAAGAGAAGAGCAAAATACTTTGGAACTCCGCAGACTTCAAAGTTGCATTCGAGAGAATGAAGGCCACGGTACGCGACAATAAGAGCCTTCAACTTCACACAATCCTCTCAAAGGTTGTTGATTCGCTTTATCAGAGCACAGTGGAGCAAGAAAAAGCCATGCCTGCGGATTTACTCAAAAAGGAGTATAAACAGTATGAAAAGCTTCGTCCAAAGGATTCTGACTCCAATCTGAAGGATGAGCGAGATGCTGCCACTGTTGCAAATGCGGCTGTTGCTGCAGTATCATCTGGTGTCAGCGAACAGGATGCCCAACATCAGGAATACAGTCTTTGGCGATAATTGACAAAGCACTAAAAATTAAAAAAGGCCAAGGAATGAACCATTGGCCAAGCTATTTGCTTTTACTTATGACTTTTACTAGGTACAGATATTCTTTGCCTCAATAGTGACAGTGCGCGAAACCTTCAGAGTTCGTCTGTTTTTGAATTGCCGAGAGCCTGCATAACATCAAAAGGACAATCCAGATGTCATGTCACACAGTTCAATGGATGCCCCGTTTGGTGGCCAGGGTACTCTTGGCGAACATGAATTTGCTAAAGTCCACCAGCGAATGATTGACCTAGAGCAGGAATTGGTCGAGTTTCAAGAATCAAGCAAGGAGTTGGAGCAGGCGCTCGAGGAGGAACTACAAGAGCTTGAGACACAGAGGTCTGCGTTAATTGCACAGGTTCAGGCCAAGGACAAAAGCATTGAAACACTCAACAATACTGTAATTGCTCTCAACTCAGAGGTGAACGAGCTTCTGGAAGAGATAATCGCAAAGCAAAAATATTACGAGCAGACGATCAATAAACTCAAGCAAAAATTAGTGTCTGTGGAGATACTGAATGACGACATTTTATCAAATGATCGTGTGCTCGAGGAGAAACTCAAAATTGCGAATCAGTTCAATAACGAGTTGCTAGAGAAAATTGCCTTGATTGAAAATGATCTAGAGTTGGAGAAGCAAAGTAATGCTCAACATAAGTTGACAATTTCGAACTTGACCAACATGAATAAACTGACAAATAACGAAGCTGGAACCAGCCTGCAATCCACCGGTGTTTTTACAAACTCCCGTAATAGCAATGTTCTTATTGGGAAAAAATCAGAGAGAGAATGTTCTTACAGGGACTCATATGTTGGGGAAAGTACAGTGTTGGATATCAGTGAGATGCTAGCTACTGAACCATCTCAACCAGCCTCCCAGTCCCGTATGCCACGGTCCGAATCTCTTACCATGTTTCAAGAACTCAGATCCAAGTCAGGTGCTATCCGGCAAAAGGTGGGCGAGGTCAACAATAGTCTTGCGCTTAAGTCATATTCTACTGCGCAGGTCAGCAAAGCAGATACACCTGCGTTCACCACAGAGCTTGCTAGACCTACAGCAGCTTCATCAGAAGGTGTTAGCGGTCTGTGTGAGAGTTCGCTCGTTCCCACGGAAAAATTACCTTCTTGCACAACTTCCAAGAGCATACTAGCTTCTAATGACACAAAGGTTCCTGAAGAAATCAAGAAAAAGGGCACGGTGACTTCGAGTGAACATCTGTTACATCGTTCGATCTCACGAAAAAACCGCATGCGAAACGTTGTCAAGAAATTTCTAACGTGAGAGCCATATACAATTACAGGTAAACTTGAGAACACTTGCGAGGCAGCTCGCGTAGTTTGTATACATTCGGGCCCCGGGAACTAAACAAGCAATCTTTCCTGATTGTAACGTCAATCGACATACTGTGATGCTGCAAGCAAAATAGAGTAAAATATTGTCAATAGCGCAATCAATGAAAGGTCCACCACCTCGTCAAAGATGTTTGGAAACGCGCGCTCGCTCAATATGGCCACGTGACACAGCTCACTACGCCTTCTTGACCAGCGTAATCGACACGAAAAGTTATACGAACAGAAACGTGTTTGCAGCAGCGGTCTAGCTCACCAGTGACGAACCAGTATGCCCATTGACTACGACCAGCTTGTGCATAAGTACTCAACGAGCGACGCATTCGTGTTTCTAGCGGATTTGGATCTCAGGTTGTCAGGTCATGTCGCTCAAGACGTGTCCATCGACTATGCGGATGTGTTTCGCCAATTAGACAACTTATTGAATCAGATGAAAGAAAATGGAAAAGAAGACTTAAAAGCTGGCTCAAAGTCCCCTGCAGAGGCTGAAGATGGGCAAAGTCAGACCGCTAAGTTCTCGCGGAATGTGGCTCGTCTTCTCTCCAGAAACATCATAGCAGTCCTTCTGAAACTTCCAAATAAAGTCTATGACTTGGCCAATCGACTTCTCAGCGACATTTCCAGTGAAGATGGCGGAAATCTTTCTAGTGGCGGGCATGTTGCGTGTATCGTGTTGATCGATATCTTGGAGAACTTTCCCTATCATTTGTCGTCGCTTATCAATTTTGCTGCCACCACCATATACAAGATCTTGAAGAAAAACCCCTTGGCCGATTGTAAACTAGTTTACTTACTAGGCGCCGTCCTTAGCATATCTCAAAAATCCGATGTGGATGAGAAATTCCAAGCCAAATTGACCAAACTTTTTCTGAAAACGTTGTCATCGTATTCCATCTCTCTTGGAGAAGAGCAGGAGTTCTCTACTCTAAGTTCTTCTCCTGGGTTTACCGTTACATCAGCAAAATACTACGTCATAGCTTTGAAGCATGCGTTAATTTTACAGGCATCAACCAATTACCAACAGCTCTTGGAGTTTTCTACGTCATCAACCTCTGGCACTAAAATGAAACCTGAGGCTATTATGCTACTGCAAAATCAATTCCAACTATCTTTGCTCAGCTCGCATGAAAAAGTTTTCTACATCTGTTTGCAATCACACTTCACCGAAGTGCGGATTGCATTGGCCGATCTTATTGCAAATGTCCTAAATCAGTTTGTGGCTACGGGAAAGTTTAATGCAGTCGATTATTTGCTAGACTTGTATCCATTACCAGACCTTAACCTTTGGGACCATTCTTTGAGTTCAAAGGTGGGTGCGCAGGCCGAGCAAACTGTTGATAGACGAAAGGACAAAAATGTCATTGGCCACCATGACAGCGAAGCCGTAGTACTATCAAATTTAAACCTCCTTTTATTACAAATTGGATGTGTTGAAACTTTTGTTCTGTATATACAGCTTGAACTGCTCGAAGATTGGGAATACCTTCCTTCAAACTTAACACAAATCATTGACTCGATTTTGAAAAAGTTTGGCGACCTAGTCAACCCACTTCATGTCCAAAATGATCAATGGGTTCACACATTAACACACTGGCTGAAGGTAATTAAATTCCTTGTTAATGAGAGCGGTTTGCCATGCCAGGACACTTTGGCCAGACATATTGTTCAGTACTTTTCGGTCTTCCAGGATGAAACTCAAAGATCAGACAACTTGCAAACAAGTAAGACTTCCAAAGATAAGAAACGTGAATCGTCGTTATTTGGTTTCAAAAAGAAAAACAAAACCAAAGGAAATGCACAGAACGATATCAAATTATATGCAAATCCTTATCAACTCAGATTGGCTTTACAAGCCATTTCTATACTTCTCCGTCGTGGTGTTGATTTTGAATCAATTGTGCAAAACAAAAGGGAAATTGGGGATTCAGGGGAAGCCGTCGATGAAGATGTCAACGAGTTGGTGGATGAGGATGAAAACAAGTCTACCACAAAGAAATACAACTACATCAGTGAATTGCTTCTTTGCCTCCTCGCGAATGACTCTGAGTATATCAGAAATTACTCGTTGGCTGCGCTTATTGAATATGTCTTACTTAGACCTTCGGAGGGCAATGCTTTGAGCTTGGAAATATTTCAGTTAATCAGTCAAGAGTTCAATCAGTTTGATTCACCGCAAGAGGCCAATATCGTGCCCACAGATAGAAATATATCAAGGTCGGTGACCAAACTATTTTCCTACTCATTGGCATTATCATCGCTTATTAAAAACTCAGATGTTACAATGTTGCAAAACTCAACAATTGCTAAGCTATTGAGTTTTTGTACGCAGAATTTGAAGCATAATACCGCAGGCGGACCTAAACAATTGAAGTTAGGAGCATGCTGGATTATTCTTTCTTCTTTGGTGACATTTCATGGTGAATCGGAGTTTGTGAAGTTGAACTCTTCTCAGTTCTTGGTCTTCTGGAAGAATTTGTTAACATCGCAATTTGTGATCTCAGGACTTAATGACGAGTCCTCTACAACGGATATGAGTGCGGTTATTCAAAATTTGAAACTCAGAACATTAAGCATTGTTTGCTTATTAAATTATATTCTGAGCGTTGAAGTGACCCCTGAAACATCAAAACAACTACAATTCCTTTTAGTTAAGTCCCAAAAGTATCTCGTATACTTGGAAAGTAATATAGAAAGTTTGGGCTCAGTCACAAGCTTTTCACCACAGAGTTTCAACGAATTTGATTTTAATGCCAATTTGGTGAACGGCAATATGTTTTCTAACAGGTTTGAGAAATCCAATTTGTCATTGGAAAACCAACTAGTCAGCTTGATCCTTTACAACAAAAAAGTTCTTTTGCAGGGCTTTATCAAAATTGCGCACACCTTGAAAGGTGATATCAATTCGAGTTTAGTGGTATTCCTTGTCAAAGTTTTTGCTGATGTCAAGTTATTTTCAAGATTATCACTCACTGATTATGGTAAAGAGAAGTCGAGATTAACCAAGAGCAAGTTGGCCGTAAACAAAATCAGTCAAGAAGATAAAGACATATTATATCTTGGGGAGGATTATAACTACAATTTCGGAGTGACTAGTAAGTTCGAATCTTGCTCGCCTAACATTGATGAGACCCTCTTTCAACAAAAGAACGATCATGAGTCTTCGGATTCATTACAGTTTAAGGATCCCTTCACAGTATGCTCGCTTGATTATTCAAGAGCCAGAATTGAATCACCGATCATATCGGAAAGTCACTGTTGGATTGACTGCTTCGAGAAAATGAAGAATCTGACACCTGCTCACAGTGTGAATTTTGATCCTTTAATGCTACTCATAAATGACTATTCGTTACGTCATAAGTTCCTGGCAAATTTGCTAACTACTCTTGTTGATCTTTCAATCGAACTATTTCAATTGGTATTTACAGGATTGAGTTATAAAATCCAGTTTTCGCTCCTTGAACAGTTAAGGTCTGCGCTTAAGGCAAAAAATGTGGATCCATTGAGAGCTAAAGCTCTTACGATCAATATTTCCGTTGCGTTGCACGGTCTCTTGAATAACATTGTCAAAAAATCCCATAAATTGAATGAAGACTTGGTTGTGCTTGTTTTCGAAATACTCGATCTTTTGGAAGTCAGTAACAAGTCTTTAGTTTTCATTTTGGCAGATTCTGCTGGTTTGGCATCGTGCTTATTATCAAAATCTAAATTAGAGGAGCACGTAGCGAATGTTGTCAACAAGATTGCAAACGATACTTCACCTCATCGGAGAGGTCGCTATTTGTTAAGTCTCGCCAAGATTAATCAGCATAGTCATCTTGCTTTTTCTGAAGTGTACAATGTTGTTTCTCAATTGATAGAAGACTATCACCCTGTAATGTTGTACTACAGCTTGAGTGCGGCATCCATCATTTTTGAAAATGGAGTTAGTCATCAAATGCTAATTGAGAATATTATTGATTCGGTTTACTCAAACTTTCTTCTGGACAAGTTTGATTATGACATAGGAAACAGCCATGCTTCTAACTTGAGGGCCTCTTTCACATTGATTGACAAGATAGCTAATCTTATTAAAGTAAGTGTGACTTCGTTGGGACCTTCATTACGTACTGTCCACTCAGAGTTTAAGTCAAAGATATTCCTGTTGATACTTTCGATTTCATATGGTATTGGCAGCAGTAATACCCATGAGTATATCTCGACTATAACCAGTGTTTTGAAAACATCTGAAGAAATACTCGTATTCGACTCAACTTTAGTTGCTGGGTTTACCGCTTGGTTCCAGAATTATTGCTCACTCTTGATTGCTGGAAATTTGAAGACGGGCTTGGGGTTCCTAGGCCCAACATCCATACAAGCAAATGCCGTGTTTCCTTTTGTGACTAGCCATGAGTTGATGCTTTCCTCCTATTCTAGCTTAGTTGAGATGGCAAAGATAGGCATAAGCACACTAGATAAAGGTGCCTTAAACTTAGCTTGGATTCTGATGGAATTGAGACCAAATGCCGAATTAGAAAAATTAATAACCTACTGGATTGATTCCACGCCCGAAGCACAATGGTTTTCTCAGTTGACACAGCTTTTCAATATTTCGTCGAAAAAAGTCGTGGGAAAGTTCATCGAGAGACAATTTCAGCAGAAATTACTACCTCTAGCGCAGAGACAAAAGAAGAATACTGGGGGTGTTGGTATAGAATTCACTGATGAAGAATCGCAGAACATCATAAAAACCGAAAATGAGAGCGATGACAAGAACCAACCCCTTAGTTGGGACTTTAAGTTGCTCATTTATGAATTACTCATAAAGCTTTTATCGAAATCACATGCTGATGATAAAGACGAGGCTTTAGAACCAAAGATTCAGGAAATTGTGAGAATGTCTTTTATGGGAACCACAGCCCCAATAGTTGCTATCAAATTAAAGGGTGTCGAACTACTAAATCGAGCATTGGAGATATTTGGAGATCTTGAGGACCCACTATATCCTGGGATCTCAATTTTGGAGCAGCAGCAAGCTCAAATTATTAGTGCTTTAATTCCTTGTTTCAGTTCGGACAGTGATTCAAATGTCATTCTGAGAGCGATAAGCGTTTCTTCAAAGTTTATCAATCTTCCCCGGATAAAGTTTTACTCTAAGCAAAGGATTCTAAAAACCATGATCTTTCTTTTAGAAGAGATCTCATCAAACAAATACTTGAAATTTGTATTCTTGGAATCGATGGCAGAGTATGGTAGAAGAACTATACAAATTTCCATATTAAATTGCTGGGCCGTCCTTTACATCAGCCACACTGCTGATCAGCAAGGTTCAGATCCGGAGTTTAATGAAATTTTGACGAAATACTCAAGCTTGTTAATTTCATCTTGGATTTTAGCGATGAAGGATCTTTCAAATCTTAAATATAACCTGCTCAATAGTAAAGAGCTTGAGTTGTATTCGAGTGTCTGGCTCAATTTTGTGGAAGTTCTTAGTTTGATTCTAGAAACAGATCACGGTCTTATCCAATCCTTTTTGAAGGAAGATGAGGAGAATTTTTTCTTTGTTATGTTCTGTCAGTGCTCAGAGGCGTTAATTAAGCATCAAAATGTGCTACAAGTATTGGTATCAGTCAATAGACTTGTGAAAATCCCTGGTTTAGCCAAGACATTAAGTGAACATGACATTTTCGGTGAAGTAATCGACCTCTTAGAACGTCTTGTGTTGATGGAAGATGATATAGCCGTGAAATGCAAAGTATTGGACACAGTGGGCATTTTATTTCACTCGTTCACAAAAGGACTAGACGTCGAGGATCAGATGGAAGAAGAGAATCTTCTTGAGTTACTACGAGTTGCTATGCTTCCTCTTTTTGAGAACTTTCCATTTTTGAGCCAGAATTACAACCCTGCAGATATACTTCTGAAAGTTTTAGTGAAAAATTGCAATAGTGCAGATTCCATCGCTCTATTGAAAAAGCAGTTATCAACAGCTTTACAAATGATACAAGGTTTCTCGCACAGCAACAGGACGGTATTATACTCGTGCATGTTGTATCTCATTGCTAAATTCTATGAATTCGGAGATAACACCTTGATAGGCGTCACATTACCCTACTTGAAGAGTATTGTTAATGATGTGCAAGAAGCCGACGGCGGCCTACTCAGCTCATTTGCACATGTCCTAAAAGAAAATGGATATATCGGATCCGCGAAGGATAAGAACAATTACATCATAACTACTATTATTTTGACAACGGGAGCAGGTGTTGAGTTGGGAGAGACCGAGTCTCAAGATCTTGCTCAAATTCTATTTGATGGATTAACAGAGCCAGATATGGCCACAACGTCGATTCAGTCCATCAAGCCCTTAATCGCACATGCCAACCATGAGAATACTACGGTTACTTCCATTTGCAAGGATATTTTGCAACTGATTTTAAACACGTTGGTGGCAAAATCCTTAACAGAAACAGAGCACCTCAAGATAATGATTGAGGTTTTATTTTTGTTCGTGAAGTCTCAAACTGTGGATACCACGGAGAAGGCTACTGCTCTATTTGGCTTGGTTATTCCTTTGTTATTAGAGTACTACGATGATCAACAGTTGAATGAAGAATACTTGCACGACAAAATGATGACCCTCGTTAGGAATGATCCTGAGAGCTTTAAACTTGTTATCAGGGACCAACTTGATGAGAAGCAAAAAAAGACAACTGAAGATTTGGTGAAGTACAACAAGAGTAACGACAATAGTTTGAAGCCTGACGAGAGTATACGCTTGAAGTCGTTTACGTGAGTTCTATCGGTTTAGAATACACGGCGATAAGACAAAAGTCAGAAATCAATGCATATATAATTCAAACCAAGGAAATATTTTGTTTCCAGGTTCCCTTGCCTGCTACATGAAGGCACTGTGCCAAGCAAAAGTATCTTCGGCTAATATTGTTGGTGTACGGGTTTAGGTCAGTGCCCCAGACCAAAGTGCGATTCGGAGATCAAAATTGATATCTCGAAGAAAGACGAACGCTAGTCTGAAGTACGTGCAAATCTGGCCAGGTTCGTCTGATTCGATAATCTGTGCTCGTCAGTTCTAATGATGCTTTGGAACTGCTTTTTTACGGCACTCCTACTATTTTCACGTGTGCAAGCTGCTACTCACGAACTATACTTCAATGCATCACTCGTAAACGCCAATCCAGATGGCGAACACGAAAGAAAAGTCATAGGAATTAATGGAGAATGGCCCAATCCAATTATCAGGGTAAAAAAAGACGACAGGGTCATCATACACCTCCGAAATCAAATGCCTGACAGAAATGTATCATTACATTTCCACGGTTTGTTCATGCACTCCACTAATTCGATGGACGGGCCGGAATACGTCACCCAATGTCCAATACCGCCTGGGCACACCTTCACCTATGACTTTCATGTCAACCAAACCGGTACCTATTGGTACCACTCACACCTGGGTTCCCAGTACAGCGACGGTCTTCGTGGCATGTTTATTATCGAGGAGAAGACCAAGGAAGACTACCCTTTCCAGTTCGACGAGGAAGTTCCTTTGACAATCGGAGACCACTACCATCTTGAAAGCGCTGAAATCTTAAAATCCTTTCAATCACGGTATAACCCTACCGGAGCGGAGCCTATTCCCCAAAACGCATTGTTTAACGAGACTAGGGAAGCTTCGTGGCATGTGGAGCCTGAAACAACGTATTACTTGAGAATAGTCAATGTTGGTATGTTCGTTAGCCAATATCTCTTTATCGAAGACCACGAATTCGTCATTGTCGAAGTTGACGGAGTCTATGTGGAGCCGGTTAAAGTCAGCGCACTATATATAGCAGTGGCTCAAAGATATGGTGTTTTAGTCAAAACGAAGAGTGAACCCAAGCATAGCTCATACAGATTTGTCAACGTCATGGATGAATCAATGCTCGACTTTCTCCCTAAGGACTTAAAACTTGTTTCGACAAACTACATGGATTACGGCTCCGATACGACATCTCATCCTGAGCCGTTACCTGAAGGCGAAGAGCTGTTTGCGAAACTCGTTTCATCGCTTGAGCTATACGACGATTTCAATTTGAAGCCCGTGGAAAAAATTGTATTGTACGATGAGCCAGATTATCTGATTATTCTTGACTTCAAAATGGATAATCTTGGAGATGGTGTTAACTATGCCTTCTTCAATGATATTACTTATACCCCTCCAAAAGTCCCCACTCTTTACACTGTTTTGTCTAGTGGCGAGTTGGCCAGTAACCCAACAATCTATGGTTCAAACACAAACACGTTTGTTTTGCAGAAAGATGAGGTGGTAGAGATAGTTGTGAACAATATGGATCCTGGTTTGCACCCATTTCACTTGCATGGGCACGTATTTCAAGTGATCTCGCGGTCTGATGGCTCCGATGACGATGAAAACCCACAGAAATATAATGCGCTGAACCCGGATCATACCAAATTTCCACAATATCCCATGTTAAGAGACACGGCGATGGTGAACTCGAATGGATTTCTTGTCATACGATTCAGGGCCAACAATCCAGGAGTTTGGTTCTTCCATTGCCATGTGGACTGGCATTTAGAGCAGGGCTTGGCTATCACCCTTGTTGAGGCGCCATCTGAAATTCAACAAAAAGAGAATCCAATTGACATGTCTCATTTGGCCGCCTGTAATGCGTTGGGCATGCCAACGAAAGGAAATGCTGCTGGTCATTACGGAACTAACCAGGCAGATTGGCTTGATTTGACCGGCGAAAACCTCCAGACCAAACCCTTGCCTCCTGGTTTCACTGCGAAGGGATATGTTGCGTTCGCAGCATGTGCAGCAGCGGCCCTCTTTGGCGTCTTTTCAATATATCAATATGGTATCGAGGATATCAACACGGACAATGCTGAACATGTGATATCAAAGTTGTATCAAATCATTGAGGAGCATGATACTCCTGAGACTGTTGGGATGCTTGCTAACAACGAAGCAAGTGGAAATGTTTCAAACGGAATCAGATGAATGAATAAGGGATGAACAAACAGTATATTCACCCAGTATTCTGAACAGATAAAAAAACCTATTTGGCTATTACTTGGAGCAGCAGTAGCATTGTAGAACCATTTTCCTGTACACAGTGTGTTCCTCACAAATATCTTATCGAGGATTCCCGCAACACCCATCAACGGACAAAACTATCACCGCTGAAGCAGAACTAGTGCAAACGTCGCAAATGTTTGAGTGGGCATTCGGCAAAAAACTTACGCCTCAGGAGCGGCTTCGAAAGAACCAAAGGGCGTTGGAGAAGACACAGCGAGAATTGACGCGGGAAACCACAAAATTACAGCAGCAGGAGAAGAAACTTATGTTGGAGATTAAAAAGTCAGCCAAACAAGGCCAGATTGCCAGCGCAAAGATCCAGGCAAAGGACCTCATTCGAACCAAGAACTACATCGTGAAGTTCAACCAGATGAAGGCACAATTGCAGGCAATTCTGTTGAGAATTCAGTCTGTGCGCAGCAACCAGCAAATGGCTATGTCCATGAGAGATGCCACTAGGTTGTTGCTGGGAATGAATCGGCTGATGAACCTTCCGCAGCTCTCGCGAATCGCACAAGAGTTTGCAAAAGAGAATGACATGATGGACCAAAAGCAAGAGTTCATGGACGATGCAATCGACGATGCGATGGAAATGGACGAAGAAGGCTTGGGTGAGGACGAACAGGCGGACGAAATCTTGACTAAGGTATTGGACGAGATTGGAGTCGACTTGAACACAAGCTTGAAGGATACGCCCAACCAGATCAATGCCGAAGAGCCTTCTACTAATCGGGTAGCGCAGGCCATCGGTGGCAGCGAGGAGGACGACTTGCAAGCCAGGTTGGACAGTTTGAAGAAGTAGATCCTGTTTCCTGCGAATTACGGCGGCTACGGCTAAGGCGGACTCCTTTCAGCTTGATCGTTAATAAATATAAAGCAGAGCTAACTAGATGTACTTCTTGTCCTCCAAGTACTTGATGATTTCCTGCGCGCTTTGTTCAATGCTCTGGCCGTCGTAGTTCTTCAAGTGCACCTCGGGGTTTTCAGGTGCCTCGTATGGTGCAGATATGCCTGTGAACTCCTTGATGATTCCCTCGCGAGCCTTCTTGTACAAGCCCTTTGGGTCTCGCTTCTCCGCCACATCGACAGGCACGTCGACGTACACCTCAACGAACGGCAAGTTGTCCTTGTCGTGCAACTCTCTGGCTGTCCGTCTGTCACAGATGTATGGACTGATGAACGACGTCAAGGTGACACAGCACGAGTCCGTGAACAACTTGGCCACCTCGGAGATTCTTCTGATGTTCTCGTTTCTGTCAGCTTCCGAAAAGCCCAAGTCCTTGTTCAAGCCAAACCTGACGTTGTCTCCGTCCAATCTATAAGCATTCAAGCCTCTTTGCAACAAAGCTTGCTCGATAGCACAAGCAATCGTGGACTTGCCACTTGCTGATAAGCCCGTTAACCAGACAGTCACGCCTCTTTGCTTTCTGAAGGAAGCACGCTCGTCGTGAGTGAGGTTCTCGTGCCAGGTGATGTTGGTGGCCATTTTGGTGAAGGTCCAGAAGCAAAGTCTCTGGCTCTTTTGCAATTTTTCATATCTCTTATGGAACAATCCCACGTGACTTGCCTGCAGCTACTCGGGGTATGCGCTACTTTAATCCGGACCCTGGGCATTGGACAGCCTCTGGCTAAAGTCCCCGGGAACCAGGCTAAAGGCGGCCTCGCGTGTCAGTTGACCACGTGGCCAGCAAAGGTAAGCTATGGGTGGAAAAGCGGCTGAAGTTTTTCCGGCTCTCACTTGATGAACTCTTGGTATGCCGAGCTCATTGGAATCCACGCCATTTGTGATTAGGCGTTTTGCTCTCTAGCACCGCCTGGGCGTTCGTGTTCTGCGGCCTCCACTCGTGAACCAGAGATCATCAGGTTTAACTCATTGTCTGCCTGGTTAAATTGCTCCTTGGGAGTTTTGTGGCCCGCTAATTAAGTGGAGGTACGGGTGCGTAGCAGTCACTGACTCCGATCTTCCCCATCATGCGAAATGAATAGGGTGCGAATGCCTAAGAAAAGTCAATCCAACGCTCTTTCATCCTTCACCAATGACCCTCCATACAACTGATCTCGATGGAATCTTGCCTCTCCTCTCCAGAGGAAAGGTAAGAGACATCTATGAAATTGACGCAGACAAACTCCTCTTCGTTGCTACTGATCGTATCTCCGCTTATGATGTGATCATGACGAACGGAGTTCCAGCCAAGGGGAAGATCCTTACTAAGCTCTCCGAATTCTGGTTCGATTTCTTGTCCGACGTGGTTCCAAATCACCTATATTTGCCTCCTGGCAGCCCCGACTTATTCAAGCACTTGCCTGAAGAGTTGTCGTTGCCAAAGTATAGGTCTCAGTTGGAAGGAAGATCCTTGATTGTGAAAAAAATGAAATTGATTCCACTAGAAGTAATCGTGCGGGGGCACATCACAGGTTCTGCCTGGAAAGAATACAAGAGTTCGAAGACTGTACACGGTTTGAAAATCGGCGTCGACAATTTACAGGAATCGCAAGAGTTCCCTCATCCGATCTTCACTCCTTCCACCAAAGCTGAACAGGGCGAACACGATGAAAACATCAGTCCGAGTGAGGCAGAGAAGCTTGTGGGAAAAGAATTGTGTGATAAAGTCGCAAAAATAGCCATTGGCCTCTATTCCAAAGCCAAAGAATATGCTAAAACGAAAGGCATTATTATCGCCGATACCAAGTTCGAGTTTGGTTTGGACGAGAACGACAACGTGGTCCTAGTCGACGAGGTTTTAACTCCAGATTCATCTAGATTCTGGTCTGCCAAAACGTTTCAAGTGGGCCAGAGTCAGGACTCTTACGATAAACAGTTTTTAAGAGATTGGTTGACTGCCAACAACCTTAACGGAAAAGAGGGTGTAGCAATGGACGAGGATATTGTCCAACAGACCAAAAAGAAATACGTGGAGGCCTACGAAGCATTGACTGGTTATAAATGGAGTGAATAGAGAATGTATCAAGTACGATATATTTATTTTTAGAGTGATCTCATATGTTAATGCCTAATATTCATTCGTCTGTACTGCTCCTCGAACTCTGGGATGTTTCTCTTCTGAAGATTAAGTTCACCAAACTCATCTGTAACTCGCTTCTTGAATGTTGCATCACCCTGCCTGACTGCTGGTATTTTAATCAGTTCGAAATCAAAATCTTGATTCCTCGATTTGAGAGGTGATCGCTTTTGCTGACCGTCGATTGGAAAACTGGCTCCTGTAGCTGGTCTGGTTTGCTGGAGTGGGTGCTGTTGATATGAAGTGTAAGTGGGAGGTATGTTGGACTCTTCGACAAATTCTCGTGGACCCTTGGGCTTAGCAGGCAGTTGCGTGCGATAAGGCCGGTCAGAAGATGACGAAGAAGAGTTTGATTTTTGTCGCCTAAGCTCCTCCATATGTTCTCCCGAGGCTTTCTTTTGTAGTATGTCGGATATTCGAAGTTGCACTTCTTGCTCGACCACATGTCTGAATTCTCGCTGGTAGAATATTCTCATTTCTTTTCCTTCTTGATCCATTGCTCGTTTACGCTGCTCAAAGTCTTCGATCAATTCGTTCTCTAACTCTTCCTTGTGCATAGCGCATTTTCTTTGGAGGCTAATGTAGTCGTCTTCGAGCTCTTTCTTCTTCAAGTTAACCTGGTGGTCAAGCTCTTGTTTCTGAAGTTGTAATTTTCTTTCAAAATTGTGCAAGAATTCTTCTCTTTTTTGAAGATTAGCGAGTAAAGTCTCTCTTCGCTCCAAATCTTTCACTGACACTTCTCTTGACTCTATATCCTTTAGTTTTGATTCTCGTTTTTTGAGCTCCTGGTTTTTTATCATCAATTGTTTTTGCATGCTATTAAGTGTATCATTGAGTAGTTTTAGTTCCATTTCTTTACGGAACAACTTGACAGATATTGATTCTAGGAGCTCGTGACAAGTGGGGCGAGATTCTGCATCTACTGTTATGGATTCTCGTATAATTGTTCGGAGCTGTTGTGAGTATTGCGATGAAATCTCGGGAATTTGGCCATTACGTATTTTTGTCTGAAGTTGTAAGTGCGTCTTGGCTTGAAAGGGTGGTTGAAGATTGCATAACTCAAACAAAACACAACCTAGTGACCAAATATCACATACTGGAGAATACGGGTTATCCATGAGCACTTCCGGGGACATGTAGTATGGGGTTCCAACGTAGGTCTTAGCAAAGTCATTTTGCGATGTGAGCATTTTGGCTAAGCCAAAGTCGCCTAGCTTTATAGTTTTCTTCGGGCCCAAGAGGAAGATGTTTTCTGGCTTGATATCTCGATGAATAATAACAGTTTCAGAGTTCACCTCGGGTTCGCTTTCGGGAGATTGGGCAGCAAATAAGTTAACTGGCTGGCAATCCATTCCATAATGGCAACGGTAAAGTGCCAAAAGGGTCTGTACCAAAACCTCCCAAATGAACTCTTCGGGAACCAATTCCTTATTCCGTTTGAACGTCGAGATTACCTTGCCAAGATCCCCACCATCACAATATTCCTGATATATGTGAATGGCTTTCTTTTCCAAAATGTGATCGTGTCGTAGGTAATTGACAATGTGTGGATGGTCTAGCTCTCTCAAAATCCTCAATTCCGATATTATATGGTTTTTTTCTTGTATGTTCATGGACGTGTACTCGATCTCTTTGCGGACTAGTATTGCCCCGTTGCTCTTCTGCCTGACTTTTCGAACTGTGCCAAACGACCCTCGACCAATAACTTCCAAAGCCTCATATTCGTTTGCGATTGAAGACATGCCCTTTCCTTTTGCGGAACAAATAAGGAATCAGAAAAGTCAAATTATGAGCCTGTGAGAAAAACTGATTACAGTTGCCCTGCAAGCTGATATGACCGGCTTGTTTTTGCGTGTTCAGTATTGCTGCTTTTGCTTCATGGTGTTCTGTAGAATGTTTATGAGTGTGCCAAATGTGGTAATTGTCACTCTAGCGATGCAGGTGCGGTAAAATGCTCAGATTCCACGTTTATGCAAAGAGCGCGAGAGTGAACTCAATGCCAATGATGCACAAGAAAAGAAAACCCCCAAGCATTACAAGATTCAAGAATGTTAAAAAAATATAACGCACCGTCAAGAATGTTTTCTCATAAAACGAAGCGTTTTCATAAAAACAAAGTGACTCCGGCATGATTCGAACACGCGCATCTTACGATAACAGAACTTGAGTCTGCCGCCTTAGACCGCTCGGCCACAGAGCCTCTTTAGAAAAGAAGATGTTGCTGGATAATCTTGTCGTTAGTTTTTAACCGAAAGGTGCCATAACACAAGCAGGGTACTGCATCACTTTTGGCGATTGTAGATACATGTTCTTTGTCAGAGTCCAATCTCGCTGTCGTGCTAGTGGGCAACTCTAAGAGTATGATTCGATGAACGCGCAGTTTGCTTAAAGGAGAACCCAACATTACTCGTAGTTTAGCCCTAATTGAAAGTTTCGAACATTCGTTTATGACGTAAGTCCGTCTACGTCATTTCTGAGAAGCCGCGGGCGAACGATGTCCAACAGCCATTTGGCCTCTATTAACTTAACTGTAACCCTGTTTTTGGTTAACATGATCGTTGACTACTGGATATTTATTTCTTTATATATAAGAGTCGCATTCACAATCTTCACCACGAGCAAAGCACTCTAGGAGCCGTTGACCTTGAATCTCAATACAACGTGAACTTTGCCTTCAAGTTACCAAATTACCATAATGTTTTATCCTTCTAAGAAATATTAATTCCTGTATATACAACGATAAGTGCTGTCATTTGCTGCTCAACTGTACGTCATGTCAGATCGTTATTCGCATATATTACGAGAAAAATTTCGTCAGTCTTTGTGGGGAACCTAAATTAAGTGCATCACGTTTAAAATAGAACAGCCCATGCGGAGTATTTTGAGACTTTTTAGGAATTTCAAGAGCAATTTAATTCAAATTATAGCTACAAATGAGATCTTCCAATCAAGCCAATTCTAGCGCAGAAACTGCTAATCTATGGAAAGCAAAACGTTTAAACCATGCATCCTAACACGCGGGCTTAGCGAGGCTTAAAACGCATGGAAGACGACGAACAGATACCCGACTTCCATCACGGTTTCTTTTTGTATTACCTACTGTTTTTCTTTTTTTCGTATTTTTTTTAATCTATTTCGATTTTTTTCATCAACTTCGCTTCCGTTTTTGACGCATGACGTCACAAGCACTCGAAGCGACGGATTTAGGAACGTAAAAAGGAACAATATACTCTGTATGACTCTAATTTCTAGGCAAGTGAGATTTCTGCACACCGTCGTCATTCGGAGAAGTTATATCGATTCAATCTTATGCAACGTGACGTTGAAATTCTGTGGGGGAATTTCAGCATCCCATTCTATTTTTATCGGATTATTTTTGGAACCATCACGAAATTGGTTGCAAATGAGCAATGGCAACATTCAAAGTGCAATTCCAAGGACATATAAATTGAGAGCAGCTGGCCCATTTGGATCCTGCTATCCATTAAATCTACATCATATTCCCAAAAAAAACATAATGAAATACTTGACATTTTCTTCTCTCATCGCATCGGCATTTGCTGCTAAGTCATTTGGCACTCTCTTGATTCGCTCAGGTTCTCCATACCAGTACACTCAGTTTGCCAAGTCGGGCTCCAACATAATGGCAGGAAGTGAAAACGTGTTACTGCTTCTCTTGGAGGATGACGGAACCTTGCGTGACAAGAACTCTCAGAAATATATCCACATTGGCGACGACGCCTATGTGACGTTGTCGGATGAGCCGCAAGACGGTTACTCCATTTTCCAAAACTACTTGGTTTATCAAGGTGAGAACACTTTCCTGGTTTGCTCCGGGTCCAGAGTTGCTTTCGGTAAAACCAGCGACGACTGCTTGAGTGTGTCCGTACGTGTGGAGCGTCTCTTAACAGAGAGTGCCAGCGCAAGCTCTACTAAGTCCAAATCGACTGAGGCAGCTAAGACAGCAAAAGCATCAACACCAACTAAAGTCTCTACATCTACGGAGACTACTGGCTCACAATTTGGTCTCAAAGTTGTCAGCTCGGGAAGCAAGGTTGACAATGCCAGAATCAAAAAGGTTGATTCGCACCCACACGTGTTCTCTGTCGGTGGCTCTGAAGGAAACGACTTGCTCTTGAACTTCCAAGACGACAAGACTTCTTTAGTGGACCAGACTGGTAGAGGAGTCAACTTGGACCAAACCACCGGCGAGTTAGGTAACGTTGCACCTTTTGGCCGTGCCCCAGCCACTACCGGTTTCTCTATTGAAGCCAATCACTTGGCCTACAACGGGAACCAGGGATGGAAGGCATGCCCATCGGGTGAAAACAAATACTCCTTGTCCAACAAGGACTGTACTGGAGGCATTGACATTGTTTTGGAGAAAGTAGGTGCTTAGTTCCCCATGCATTACCTTGGCACAGGAGCCTTTTTACAATTCTATTCACGTGCATTTTCGATTTTCGACATTCATCCAATATGATTTGAAGCAAAAAAAGAAAAAAGAAAAAAAAAAAGAAAAAGAAAGAGAAAAAGAAAGAAGGAAAAAAAAAAAAGAAAAAAAAAAAAGAAAGAAAAAAAAAAAAAGTTCATTTGATACCTTTTATTTTATGTTTTGAATACAAAAAATCAACACTTCATCCTGTACGATTCTCCGCTCATTTCTACTTCTCGCGCACAAGTGACCAAAGTGGTGAAAACCACGAACTCTGTAGAATACAAAAGGAGCCCAAAAATCAGCGAAGCACAATTTTAGGCCGACAGCCGTGTAGGAAAGAAATCACAAGTCCAGAATCAACACCAGCTTTCAATCTTGTCTTGTGCCCCCGCCGTTTGTGTTTTCGGGCCGTTTTCGGTACAACAGTAGCGAGGCACCAGGAACTCGTCTACGCCAAAAGCACGCCTCACCAAAAAATAAGCGCAGCACGTCGTAGCAACATGTTTTAGCCTGGAATCTTCACAACGTGCTATCTAATGTCTCTACTCAAAAATGTAAACGGGCTAGATTCTCATAGTACACCAGAGAAGCAGCACCTGTAAAAATCACAATAGGGAATAGCACCATTGTACTGAGGGCGATCGTGCCATGAACCTTCGCTCGGCTACGTCTAGCATGGCTGGTGCATTGGTAGCCCCAGATTTCCGAGGTTGCCTGCAGTACACATACAAACAGCAATCTGAGGGTGGAACCAACCGAAAAGACCAGTAAAAAACGTGAGACCAGACCCACGGGCCAAGTGGCTACACCCGACACCGAGCTCTATTTTGCGGCCCTTTTACACCTTGCCTGTTGGTTTTCTGTGGGCTGGCCACGTACGAAAGTATTACTGGATTCGCGAATAGGCAAATCGCGAACCTTGTCCCTTCATGCTGAACTTCCAAATCAGGAAATAGGCATTGTTCTTACTTTAGGTCGAAGACATGGTGCAGCGATACCTCGAATTGCCTAGTTTATCCGTGGCCGCCCATTAGCTTTTTCTTTTTCTTCTTCATTACATCCCACTGTCGTCTCTCCTTTCTTTTTTATTTTTATTTCTACCCTTTGCAGCTCCCCTACCTCACAGTGAAACCACGCTACCAACGATATTCAGAGTAGCTCCACAACACCCACAGACATCTGACACAACTCGATACTTATTTCCATTCCCGTTTTTGTTTACATTTTTCTTGCCTGTGAATAGCAGAACAGAACCTCCATCGATACAATCATGATCTCGGAATCTCTTTTGGAGTTCGAAGAGTCTCTCGCAGACATGTCTTCCTGGTCAAACACCCTCATGTTGAACAATTTGGATCTCAAAGTGGACTTAAACAGGTTCCAGTCTGTATCGTGTTCGGAGCAATCCAGAAATGTGCCCGAATTGAGCCAATTGTTTGCCGACTATGACTACGCTTCAGATGAGGCTACCGTCTGTGAAAAGTGCAGACACCGTTTATCACAAAGCTCAGCACCGTGCTGCTTGGACTCAATTAAGACAGCAGCCCAGGGATTTTCCTCTGCTGTTGAAAACGACTACTGGCATTCCTTTCTCGAAAACCCCTACAAAACAATAATGACACTCCCCAACTATACCAAACTCTCGTTTTTCCAAACCGGAATTCCTTTCCAGCTCCGACCTGTTGTCTGGCAAAAGATGATCTCGGTAAACCAGAAAAATCTCACCAGTGTTCCCGAAGAGACAATAGCTCTTTTCAGGAACTTTCAGCACTCTTATAACCGTGAAATCTCCATCCAAATCAAGAAAGACTTGGGTAGAACATTCCCGGAGTTGCAGTTCTTCAAGAATGAAAAAACAATCAACTCCTTGCTTACAATTTTAAACGTCTACGCTAATTACGATTTAGAGCTAGGCTATTGTCAAGGCCTTCTTTTCCTTGTTGGGACATTGTATCATCAATTCAAGGACCTGGAATTGACTTTCCACTCGCTTTGCAAAATCATGGAATGTGAACCTGAGTTACGTTCCATTTTTGTTCCTGCAACCATGTCTTCCACGTTAGAAAAATGGTATGCTGAGTTCTTCACAATACTAACCTCCATTGACCGTGAGCTTGCACACCATCTCGTCTCCTTCTGTGACTGCAAGGTTTTTATGTACCAATGGTGGTTATCAGGATCCCTAATACACGCACCGGAATTTTTCGTGAACAATAGGATAGTGGACTTATGCCTCATGGAAGGGTGGAAAGTTGGAATATTCAAGATATCTCTCGGTTTAATCTTGCGCAACCGTCCAATTCTCATGTCATTTGGAGAAGGCGACGAGGAAGTCATCTACCAGCACTTGTTAAATGAATCCAAATGGGGAAACATAATAAACAACATCACAGAGTTCTTTGGCGAAGATCTATTGGCATGGGACGAGCTGTTATTCTCTGGGTTCGACACCAAAAACGCAATGCTGTCTTTGTGCGTTCCCAAAGAGGCAAAAAACACGCATAGGAGGACTACTTCCACAGTGTTAGGTATGCTCAAGACTTTCAGCATTGCTTCGGGGTCTAAGTCTCGCAACGCAAATGCCGAAAATGCCCAATTCTCAAGCACGGACAGCCTTTCACCTCAGGACAGATCTCTGACCTCTTTGTTCTCAACTTCCAGAGACAATGAGTCAATCTACTCAGCCGCAACGAGTTTCTCTTGGGATAGACATTCGAAGGGCTCTGGAAGGAAGAACTCAGTCAGCAGTTCTAGTACACAAGGTGAGCTCGCGTTAGAAAATGAGACACTCAGAAACTTACTTAGAAGAGCCTATGCGCAACTCGATAACGAACTGCTCAAATCAGAAATCAGGGAGGCTATTGATGTTTAACTCTACATGCCCTTTGCTTGATCGGGGATTTCATGGAAGTTCTCTTTTCTTTAAGTTTTTATCTCTGTCTCCTTTCTTTGCTTTTTATTGGCTCAAGAACCCCAGATACGTGGTCTCGCTAGAAACAACGTTTTTTAAGATGCCACCACATTGTTAGCATTTCATCCATTCACTTACTTAGACCATTTGTAGAATAAAGACACTTTCTGTACACTCGCGCTCGGTCAGGCTAAAGCCATGGTCGTGTATTGTCGGGTAACGCAACCTCCAACCTCACCAATTTTTTACGTGGAAGAACTACTAGCACAAGTGGTTTTGCCTGAATATTATCAAAATGTATGTATCCAACCAAATTGAGACTTGATCGAGGTAGACCGAGGCACCTTAAAAGGCGAAGAACTGGATCGTATGTCTGTATTCAATTTTGCATCAGAAATGACATCCGAAGAGTCGAGCACTTGTTCATTAGACAGATAGTTCCATGATAATCTTTCCAGAGCCCATCAATCACCAGGCGCTTGCCGAAGACCTCGAAAAACAAAGACAAAACGTGCTAACAGTCAGACAAAACCACATAGACAAGACCAGTGATAAGATTCTTCTTGTCATTTGAACTCTGAGCATTTTATATTGATCTAATTCTATCGACAGTGATTTCGCAAGGACCACCCAGCCCAGCGGGCACACTCTCCAGCGATCCTGAAGAAGAAGAAGACATTAACCAGATCTTGGCAGAAAAACCGTTAGACCCTGTCCGTTTATTGGCTCGCGAACCGGAACTCGAAGAAAGCTCCGAATACGTGCTTGTTGTTCTTAACCAACTCTCCATATTATTGGTTACTGCATCTTCAGAAAACTGGCGTATCCACCACAACCAGATCAAATACATATTAACAACAGAACACAAGCACCACGAGGTACACTGTCAATTTTACAGCAAGCTTATCGGCATCGTGCGTGACCAGGACTCCTCTAGGAAAACATACACACCCGTTGATTACATCTTCCAAGCTCAGCTCGAGTGGATTGCAAAGGACTGCACTTTCCTTAATTTCTTAATTGTTGAACTCAAAAAGGCCCTTGGCGAAAAAGCAACGTCTGAGATCTTTCGCTTCATAGACTACTATTCGATCGATCCCGTTCTTGCGTTTACTCTTGTTTCGAATATCGCCGATCCCTTTTCTCCTCGTGTTAAAACTTTCTTTGAAGAGACTGCAAAAAAGGTTCCTGCACTTGTAATTGAAAGGACAACCGCCACTGACCAAACTTGGTGCCACATTCTTCTTGGTTGCATTTTACAGTCGGCGACCTATCCGTTTCTCCATAAAATCTCCACTATTAGTCAGTTCAAGGCATTTGATCTGACTATTCCTCCTGTTCGTACTTTTTTTCCTCAGCATCCTTAACATGTCGTTCAAAGAACTTTTAATTGAAATCGGCCCGGAGAATTTATTGCCCGAGAAGCTTCTCCTCTCTCTCCTTCATATGAAACCAAATAGTGCCGATGAAGGTGTGGCCTTAATATTAGCAGAGATTCTTATTCCAGGTTCCCAGGGTCTCTCTCCTGCAAACGGTGGTATTACACCCTTGACTTTCGTCAACAATTTACCGGAGGCAAATGCCAAAGGGGCCCAGCTACAAGCTTCTTTGAGGGCAGCTGAACTGGATTCTCTCATAACCCTTGATTGGCTGAGTATATTCACCAAGGTTCATGAGTATTTGAATGATGCTTCGAAGCGCAACAGTCAGCCTTCGGTCGCCAGCATTACTCAGCTTTTTTCGTCACTTGATTACAAATTTGGTCTCATAGACATTTTTTTGAGTTATGATTGGTGGTTTGACAAAACTCTTCTCTTCATGTTACAGTCCATGTACACAAAACCGGGTGCTTTCGACATCATGAACCTGAGAAACTTAACCCTTTGTTTTGAAGATGAAGTAAACAATGAGCCTGAGCTCTTGAAATTTGTCAACATAGCCAAGCTTGAGGTCCAGGTAATGTCGAAAATTAACACCCAAAGTGTTCAACAGAGTGCCTCCCAGCCTGAAGGTGACAGAAAATTAGAGACATGGCTCTCTCAATTTTTTGATTTGCATTGCAGATCAGAGCCACATCATGTTATTGCGGGGGCTTTAGAAGTTACCACGAAAAATGAATTCATTCGTGAATGCATTGATAAGTTGTTCTTGCTCATGTTGGATAGACCTTTCGCGGATGTGAATTTAGCACAACTTACTCGAGTGATTCATAAATTTCAGAAGGTTGATGTCGATTTTGTGACCACTAAATTGATTGCACACTACACAACTGAACCGAGTGTTGAAAAGTTGGCCAAAATCATTCAAATAGCTTACAATTTTGACTTATTTGATAATTTGGTTTCTAAGGCTAGGGATTTGAACTATAGATTATATTTGGAATTTATCATTGAGGGATCAAATTCAGGTTACAATGTCAAAGAGATTCTTGAGCATGACACGAAGGACCCAGCTTTGAAGTCAACAGTTTATTTATCATTACTTGAAGTTTTGGAAGCAAGGACGACTCAAGACTTCGAGGCCGGTCAGAAATCATCTGAGCCGAAGAAGTCTCGGCCCTTAAGTGTTGCAGTAGTTTTCAATTTGTTGGATATAATTAAGGGCTCTCAAGGACAGGTAGATGCCGAGAGGCTTAAGAATTTGCAATTGTCATTATTGACTACATACCCAAGGCTCATCAATTTTGGAACTGGCCATGATGCTGCTATTTTAAAAAATGAAGAAGCTTTCTCAAATTCATTCCCTCCTCAAGTTGAGCAAGAAATGAAAACTTACTACTCCAAAATGTACAACAAAGAAATGGAAATCAAAGAAATCGTTGATATGATAAGCAGAATGAAGGTAAGCGATGTTCCCCATGATCAGGATATTTTTGCTTGTATGATTCATTCGCTTATTGATGAGTATAGATTTTTTGCAGAATATCCATTAACTGCGTTGGCATCGACGTCTTTATTGTTTGGTGCACTCCTTCAAAAAGATTTGATACAAGGTACGGCATTAACTGTTGCTCTTAATTTTATTTGGGAATCTTGCAACCAACCTCAAGATTCTCATATGTTCAAATTTGCTGTGCAGTCCTTGTATAACTTCAAGTCAAGATTGCATGAATATCCGATGTACTGCAAACATCTCCTTAAATGCCAATCATTGTCTGCTCATGCTAAAATGTATCAAGTTGTCAAAGATGCTTCTAATGGAATTCCCTGCATAGATCAAAGCACTCAACAGAACCAATCTACAGAGGTAAACAGAACCACCAAGACGGAAACTGCTACTCATGTGTACCATTCTATTGCTGCGGTGCATAAAACACTTGGATTTGCACCTCAGGAAGATCCGGAAGAATCCGTGTCGGACAAGTTGTTATTCTTTGTAAATAATATGACCGCGGATAACATGCATTTGAAATTAGCGGAGGTTGAAGATTTATTTCAGGAAAGATACTTCTCGTGGTTTGCTAGCTATCTTGTCGCAGAAAGAGCCAAGACTGAACCGAACAATCATACATTATATGCAAACTTGGTTTTCGCCTTGGAAAATGCAATTTTTTACGAATATGTCTTGAATACAACTCTTGGTGAGGTGGATAAATTGTTAAGGAACTTCAAGGATAATGCTTCAGAGAGACTGCATTTGAAGAATCTTGGTGCATGGCTTGGAAAGATCACCTTGGCCCATGACAAGCCACTTAAAAGGGATCAAGTTGCTTTGAAATACTTACTTGTCGAAGCGTTTGACTTCAAGACACTCCACATTGTGATTCCTTTCGTATGTAAGGTTATCGAACAAGCGAGCCATTCTGAAGTTTTCAGATTTCCTAATCCATGGATTGTTGGTCTCATGAAGGTTCTTGTCGAACTTTACGAATGTGCCGATCTCAAACTCAACTTGAAATTTGAAATTGAGGTTTTGCTCAATGCATTCGATAAGAAAGTGAAAGATATCGAATCTTCAACATTGGTAAGGACACACAACACACAACCTGAAGCTTTGGCTGCTCTTTTTGGTTATAATTTTGAGCAACAAGGTATGCCTGAATTATCAAATTTGTCACTAGAAGGCCCAGATCAAACTTTGCAAATGCAACAACATCTACAGCAACAGGCTGCTTTGATGCAACAGCAACAACAACTGCAAATATCTCATTTACACCAATTTCAACCGGAAAGACAAATTGATGAACACGGAGTGCAACTGTCAGCTGGAAATCAATTGGATGCTTCATTTAGCAACTTATCCGGTGACACTATATTTACGCAAAATCCAAATTTGCGTAGAGCTTTTCAAGCTTCTCTAGCTCGTGCAGTTAGAGAATGTGCAATTCCGATCTTAAGTCGTGTTTCTGAAGCTGTGTTAACTACCACAGAAGCACTAGTGCAAAAGGACTTTGCTACTGAGGGCGACGTAAGCAAACTCAGAAGAAGCTACCAGATCATGGCTCAGCAATTAGCTCACAGCATGGTCGTTTGTAGTGGCCGCAAAATATTGAGCGAGACAATAGAAGCGACTATGATTCAGATACTTGGCAATCTGATTAACCCCAACGAAATGCCCTTGTCCGAGTTGAATTTAGCGATTCAAAGCAACGTTGACTTATGTGTAGGGATTGTCGAGAATTTAGCTGCTAGTAACATAAGTGAATTGATCGAAGAGAGAATGCGCTCCCATGTGATTGTTCGTGAACGTCATATTACTGGAAAGCCTTTTATTGATCCGTCGGTTTCTGATTATGCTCTTCACTTGCCTCCCCCATTAGGTTTACAAACAGACGGCCTTAGGGACTCTCAACTCAATATTTACACGGGTTTTGGAAACAACGCTTTCATCATACGTGCTGATCAAACACAGGGTGTTTCTCAACATACACAAAACCATAATTCTCATGCCAGCCCTCTCAATCAGTCCCTTCCTATGGATGATAAAGTCAGCGAACAAATAAGATCATCGAACCAAGCTCAGGAGACACCTCAAGCAACCACATCAATGCCATCCGAAATCATGAAAGGAAGTATAACTGAAACTCAAGTTCCTGTTCCAGACACCCAGATTGTGAACCAGGACGATTCATCTGCAGATCAATTATTCCTTTACATCACTCAGATTTGCGATAAAGCAATAATGTCACTAACGGGAATGAAAGAGACCTCCTTGGCGGAACTAAGTGCAGACCATCCAATTTTGTTATCTCTCACACAAGCATTATCTCTTTGTCAAAGTAATGCTATGAGACATCCTGAATTATTGTTAAAAGTGGCACAGTATGCTGTAAACTGTTTGTTCACGCAATCGCACGAAAATCCATTAAGCAATGAAATATATGTGGTAATGCTAGATAAGCTCTGTGAGTACTCACCATCGACAGCCAAAGACGTAACCTGGTGGATGGTACATTCGGTGGACCAGAGGAAATTCAATATGCCCGTTATTTTCTCTCTTTTGAAGGTTCAATTAGTTTCTCCACTAAAGCTTGATGGGTCGATCGGGAAGCTTATTGCCGAAAGTAATAGTCCCTTAGTTGTGACTTTCGCATCGAGCTTGCTTTTGAATATTTTCAGGACTGAGATGAACAGACCCATTGCGTTGCGGTCTGAATTTGCTAGCACATTACAGGCCTTGATGGAATATAAACCTGAAGATACTGAGGAGCATAAGCAGGCTCTCGCTGTTCGCAACGAATTGTTTGAGTTGCTCAGCAAGTCAAGTGCTCCAACGCTTCCTGTATCGGAGAGCACAGATGCTAACGGCTTCCTTCAAATGGGATACATTTTTGTGGAGTGGGTTAAATTGTTGGGACACAGTGAAGATGTCGTCAAATTACAAAATTCCTTTGTGGATAAGTTGTTACAAAATGGCATTTTAAGCCAGCCTGATAAATTCCAGGTATTTTTTAAAGCTGCAACTGAGATAAGCACTACAGCATTTGCAACAGAACATGAAATACGAAGCAGGACTCAAAGGGAAGTTCTTTTGTCAGTTGATTGTTATGCAATCTTAATTGTCAGAATACTATTAAAGTTCAGGAAGGAAGACCCCGCTGATGCTGCTGAGTACTTTAAATCTATTCTTGCTATAATTGTTCTTGTCTTGGTAAATGAGCACGAGGAGTCCAAATCAACATGGAACGAGAGAGCATATTTCAAATTTTTCTCTTCATTATTATGCTCTTGGTGTGATGCATCTACTCTCGATGCAAACGCAACACGTCATTTAGATGTATCGTTCTATTCAATTTTGGGTGATGTGTTCGATTCCTTCCAGCCTATCATTTTGCCAGGCTTTACTTTTGCTTGGATTTCATTGATCTCCCATAGAATGTTTCTTCCAAAATTACTTGAGCTTCCAGATAAGGTGGGTTACGGCATTGCTGTGAAGTTATTGGCTTCATTATTGAAGTTCCAGACTATTTACTCTAAAGACAAATCTGTTCACCAGGATATTTTAAACGTGACACTAAAGGCCATTAACCGGATCTTTACGGCCATAGCACACGACAACCCTCTGTTTTTGATTGAGTGCCATTATCAATTGGTTACAGCAGTTCCACCAAAACACATTCAAGTCAAAAACGTAATTTTGTCGGCAGTACCGAAAAATGAAACGTTCCCCAACCCGTTCTCTCTTAGCTTTGAAGTTAACAATTTATACAAGGTTACCAAAACTCCTCTAGTTTATCATTCCGTCTTGGAAGATTTGAGTAAGGTCGGATTAAAGAAACCTGTCGAAAGCTTTCTTCGGATTCCAGCACCAGCATTGGTGCGATCCATCTATGGTGGTACCAAATTAAATAATTCTAAGGACATATCAGACTACGGTTTTGAAAAGGCAAATTTCAATGTGAGGGTTATAAACGCACTTATCCTTCATGTTGGAATCTCAGCAGCAGAAGATATGTTACCTAGAATAAGTCAGGCTTTCAGTGCCGATTCAACCCAATGTTCGTTACTCATTGATCTTTTGAACCAAGGCTGTACCGAGTTCCGGTATTATGTGTTGGATGCTGTTATGAATCAGCTTCGCTATCCTAATACCCACTCATTGTGGTTTACATCATTCTTGACACACTTGTTTTTGACTAAAGATATTTGGGTATCCGAGGAAGTGCATCAAGAGCTACAAGAGCTTTCAACGAGAATATTGCTTGAGAGACATATAGTCAACAAGCCCCACCCATGGGGCATATCGTACTTCTTAACCCGGATACTTGGAGAAGAGAAATATAGATTTTATGAGTTGCCATTTGTGAGAAAGGCTTCGCCTGAGTTGAAGGTGATCTTCGATTCCATTGCCAAAGTTGTTAAAAAATAGCCCCACAGTCTTAAAAAAACCGGAAGAGAATTTTTTGCTAGCTCCCAATAATGGGCAAGTATACTGATTCTTACGCTTAGACCATAGTGTACTATAGTTAATGTGTACTTTTCATGACAAACGAGAAATCAGAAATAATGAGGCGCTGTAGTGCACACTGATAAGCGCGCAACTACGATATCAGACGACAGCTATTACTCACTCGAGAGAAAAACCGATCTCTGGGGAACTAATTTGGTCCATTTGTTGTACGAATTCTTGGTAACAGAAACGGGAAGTGGCGGCAGTTAATCAGCTCATCGAATAGTTCTTGTCACAAAGACCACAGAGGGTATCCTATTGGCTGAATCAGTATTTTGACTGTTGAAAAAAGGAACATCAATTTTTGTACCATTATGTCCAGAGTCAAGCGAATTGCTAAAGAACTCGAAGAGAGTCGCCAAGACACCACTTCAGGCGTGTCACTCAGCTTGGTGAACGAGTCAGATTTAACACACTTGACCGGGTTTTTCAAGGGACCACCGGGAACTCCGTACGAGAACGGGTTGTTCAAAGTGGATATCAACATCCCAAACGAGTATCCATTCAAACCTCCGGTGATGAAGTTCTTGACCAAAGTATATCATCCGAACATCTCGTCGGTAACTGGGGCTATATGCTTGGATATTTTGAAGGATGCCTGGACTCCGATCTTGACTCTCAAGTCGTCGTTGATCTCCTTGCAATCCTTGCTACAATCACCCGAACCAAATGACCCACAGGATGCAGAGGTGGCCAAACACTACATCAGTAACCAGGCCGCTTTTGAGGAGACCGCTGCATATTGGACAAAGGTGTATGCATCGGATGACGGCCAAGGTGGTAGTGCTGTTTTGAGCGACAGTGCATTATACGGAATTGATGACGAGATAGTGGGGCAGTTCGAGAACATGGGGTTCCCCAGAAGTACCACTATAGACGTCTTGCGTAGGATGGGCGTAAAGTCTTTCAAGGGCGTTAATGATAAGGCCGAGCTTGAGAACAAAATCTTGGAGGAATTGTTGAAAGAGACTCTGGGCTAAGTTCAAGAGAGTCTACGGATATTGCCAGTACGGAAAGAACCGGGAGCCAGAGATGTACTACTGTCCGGAATTACGTGCTTGAAGTCTCCCTCGATGCAAACACATCTCATGGAAGCTGGAGTGAGCAACGGGACTGGCGTATGCCTCCGTAGCCTTTCGGATATGTACTGCGTGGAGCCGTGGAGAGAGAAGTCGGTTTTCGCCGCACGCCAGATAGCCCGGAGCCAGTATCAGCCATGACTGAGACCCAATCCAAAGTTTGTCCTGCATTTGTAGTGAATAGCAAACCTCAAATACCAGAGTCATACCTATATGAACTAGACTTTATGCTGCTATTCTTTTTCTTTTAATCTTACATTTTTATCTCTTCTGCTTGATCTCCGCCGTGGCAGAAGGCTCACCTCTGGCACCTGCACCAAAGAAAATTTTCGCGGCGCACTTGGCCTGAAGAACAAGTTTCAAATTTCAGATCCACTCAGAGCTTCAATTTATTCAGTCGAGCTTCATGCCGCAAAACACCACACCAGCTAGCGCCGGCCAGCCAATAGCAGGAGGTTCTGCTAAGCAACCTCCAAAGGCTGTGAAAACAGAAACCCCGGAGCCAGCTAAAGAAATCGCACAAAAACCCGACCTTTCCATCGAGGCGATCGGCTGGTTGTTCATCCAAAAGTACTACAACAGCTACACCCACGAGATCGGGAAGCTCTACACCCTTTATGACCATAATGCATCGATCCTCCACGAGAATTTCCCCTCGGAGAACACAGAAAGCGACAATAAGCGCACCAAAAAGGTGCACATAGCCACAGGCAGCGAGTCTATCCAGAACTTCTTCGACGCCCAGGCCACTTCGTTGGAGAAGAACAAAATCATCATTGAAAGCGCAAACTTTCAGAAGTCGGTTGACAACTCCATCTTGATTGTGGTGGCAGGATGCTGGAAGCGTGCTTCCTCGCATCTTTGGCACTTTGTCCAGACTTTCGTGTTGAGAGCCAAAGAAGAGACTGTGTATGACGTTGCCAACGACATGTTAACCTTCATCGATGTAGTTGAGGACTTTAAGAAGGAAACCGCCATCGAGGTCAACAAGGTGGAGGTGGAAAAAGCTGCCGAAGAGCTCGCAGAGCCTATTACTAGCGCTCAATCTCAAGATGCCGCAGGAGAGCAAGAAGAGCCAGAGTCAGAAGCAGGCCCAAGTGTGGATGAAAAGAGCGTGGCGCCACAGGAGGAGCCATCTGAGGAGAGAAATGACGTCGAGGCTGTATTGGCTTCAACGGAGACCTCCCAGGAATTCTCAGAGGCCGATGAGTCTGCACCGGCAAGCCCAGCTAATGAGCCAAAGATCGAGGCCGACCCGGTACCAGCCCAAAAACCAACATGGGCCAATTTGGCAGCTATTGGGCCAAAGCCTTCAACGAAGACCGCAACCGTGGCCACCCCAAATGCTGCCAAAATATCCACACCCACTCCGGTAGCAAAGAAGATCACTCCTCCAGCCCAAGCAGCATCAGCTCCCGCAAACGGCAGATTTCGCAAAGAGGAATGGTACCCCATTTACATTAAGAACATTGATGTTGAGGAAGACGAGTTGAGGGCGGCATTAGTCAAGCAGTTCGGTGACATCAAGTTCTTCAAGAAAACAAGCAAGACGGCATTGTGCGACTTCAAGAACAAAGCAGACCAGCAGAAGGCATTAGAGGCGAAGGAGATTGTGGTGAAAACAAACGTGATCTTATTGGAGCCTAGGATTCACAAAGCATACAACGCAAAGCCAGACTACAAGAAAGAGAAGAAGCAGATCAAGAAGAATGGGTTCAAGAAACCTTAGTGTGCCCTGGTTAGAGTGCTTCGCTGAGTGCGTATTATAATAGACAGCGCAAGTGCATCACAAAGTAGGAAACGGAAGCAAGCATTTGCGTGTAATGATCAAAGCCAAACACCTTTGAGGACTTGTTTCCAAACTAGTTTCATTGCACGTAAGTTTTGCAACGCTTATCGTTGGGGCCGATTTCGCAACTTAGCCCTATGAACGGCGTAGAGCACGAATGGCAGCACCGCAACGCCTTTTCCGCGAACCAAATTTTCTCGCTTATATAAACTTCTTTCCTCCATCATAAGCCATAAGCTGAACAACTGACCTATCAAGCACGGCCTGGAAATGTTCCGCAGCATAATCTCCAACAGATCATGGCCTCTATTGCAACAGCCGGTGAAGGGCTCCGCCAGGCGCTTTCTTGCCAGTCCTCTGAACACAGATGATATTTTCGGCGAGCTCAAAACGTCCGACAGCGATACGTCCAAAAATGCTGCTACCATCTTCGACATAGACGAGTTACTAGCAAATTCTCCGGGCCTCAAGGCTTCGTCGGGGTTCAGCTCGAAGTACGACGACTACTATCTTGGCAATAACATCAAGGACCCCAGAGAAGCTGCTAGAGCGATCAACTTGTACGGCCCATCGTCGGGCAGAAGTGTCGACGTGAGTTACCAGAACGTGGGTCAAGCCTTCAAAAAGCTCAACTCCATTCTCAAGTCCAACAACATAAGAGGACAATGGAACACGCAGAAACGGTACATCCGTCCAGCAAAATTCCAGAAGCAGAAACACAGACAATGGTGGAGAAAGCACTTCAAGCTGGGCTTCACCGACTTGATGTCCCAGATCAGTGATGCCAGAAGGAGAGGCTACTAGGGTGTGGAATGCCAACTATTTTTGTGTATATAATTTATGTTTTCAACGTGGTAACTGGCTCAGTGGATTGAGCAGTATGTTTGTTGGGCCATGATAATTTCCTGACGTAGCCCCTCTACGTATTGGCTACGCATAGATAATAAATGTAGGGCTGTCTCTCCACGCTGGCATGTCTGCTGTTCTCTCTCAAGAATTGGCGGAACTCCATATGATCAGACACCTGTACAGATTGCTATGTATTCTCGTGAGGGTTTCCATGATCTACGGGTCGCTTTCTCTTCTCAGTGTCAATGTAGATCACCTCAGAGATGCCGAAAATCTCTTGTCCTTTGTCTTGTTTTTCAACCAATTCGTTTTCCCGGTTTATTACCTCCATATTTCTCCGTGGTTACTACAACAAGTGATTTCAATGGGTGCAAACCGCGCACTACACTGAGCATAGACGTGCCCTGGACCTCCTTGAGCAGCACTGACAAGTTCACATCCGATACTGCAATACCCAGCCTTGATTGGGAAATCTCCGCAATATGTTGATATCCAACGTGCTTCACGAGTGCGATTCAGTTGCATTGTTCAAAATCCCTCCTGGTGAGGCGTCCTTACTGAAATGGACTCCCAAAGTTGTCGTGTGGAGAGGCTCTCTTCGCCTAATCGAAGAGGAACAAACTTCCGTATCTGGAGCCTCTGCTCCCCACTCTGGACTTCGATTGAAGCTAGAACTTTACAACCAAAAGTCAAAAGACATTCTCCTGGAACACTTTGGTTTCGCCAACCAAAAGGTGACTTGGGCAGAAGTCTGGTACAACCCCTTCCTGGAAACCTCTTTAGATTACAAGATAGGAAACGATGGCACTGATACGATAAAGATGTGTCCGGACTCGTACAAATACTACCGAGTGGTTGCCCAATTACCCGACACAGGGTATTATCCCATACCTAAGGCAGAAAAAGGATCCTTGCTACAGGTCGCCTTAGGTTTGCAGTTGGACGATCTCACAAGCGCCTCATCATTCTCAGAAAGTCTAGCAATATACAAAAGGCACTTCAGAAACTTCCAGGAAAGATTCTTGTACGAAGATCATCTATCTGATTTGAAGCAAAAGATGCAGGTTGGGCTCCTGTTCCCAAGCTCGGACTCCAAGGATTCTGTGTCTGATTTCGAAGACGAAGACTTCGGCAATTTTGTCAGCACAACTTACGACTAAATACAAACATTTGGGCGCATATCTCTTCAACCTACATGGCCGCTTGAATTTGAGATATGCAGTTGTGTATATTTGAAAGGAGTGAAGAGTCACTTTTTCTTCTTGTAGTACATTTTCTGGATCAATGGATGATGCTCCTTCAACTCCTTGTTCTTGTTCTTATTGTACTCGATGTATGCCATGTCCTCACCACCTGCCAATCCAGCGAGGGAGCCCGCAGACCTCGAAGACGTGCTGCCGTCATATTGAAGTTTATCCTTTGTCATGAAATTCGTTCCTTCGTCATCACCTACCTCGACACCCGCCGCATCTTCATTTTTCAAGAGCACTTGTTGGAGAAGCTCCCGTCTTTCCCGTGCTGTTGAATACGCCAAATCAGGTAGCTGTTCCATACCACTAAGATGCGTGATCACCTTGAAGGCATAGCCTTGATCAACCAAAAAAGCTTGCCTCTTGGTTGAATAAAACATTTCCTGAGTGTCTTTGGATACCAAAGAATAGAAAAAAGCATTGAATCCCTCGTCGTTACGCCGTTTGGCTCTTAAAATCCGTCCTAATCTTTGAGCTTCTTGTCTTCTAGATCCATAATGCGATGAAATCTGAATCAAGCAAGTAGCTTCTGGTAGATCGATTGATGTATCACCAACCTTAGATAAGAAAATAGTGTTCACTTGATCATTGTGCTGAAAATTCTGCAAAATTGTCATGCGCTCTTGCTGAGGAGTAGAACCATAAATAAAAGGCTTACCCAACTTTAAGGCATATTCCTGTAAAGCGTAGACGTTGTCACTGAATACAATAATTTTGTCACCTCTCTTCTCGTGGTAATGGATAAGAAATTGGCATGCCTGGAACTTCGTGGGGTTCATAATATACAAAAGCATTCGTTTTCGGGCAGATTCTCTCAAATATTCCTGGTAGAACTCAGCCGTCATTGGGCACCACACTTCAGCACATTGCACATTTGCTATATGTCCTTTCTGTGCAAGTTCCATCCAATTGGCTTCATACAATTTCGGGCCAATGAGAAAGTTCAAATCGTAAATTTTCTCATCTTCACGAACCAAAGTTGCCGTAAGGCCAAGCTTAGCATGTGCGGCAATTGTACTGACAACCCTTCTGAACATCGCAGCCGGGACGACGTGAACTTCGTCCAAGATGATGAACCCCCACTCTCGAGATGTCAAGAAATCCATAACTTTCTGCGAATCGTGTGATCTGTTTCGCGTGTTAGCTACCATGGAATACGTAGACACAACTAGACCCGCCAGACTTGAGAACATTTCTTTATTTTCTGACGTGAATACAGCAACCTCCTCAGGTTGTATAGTGCACCATTGTAAAAACTGTTGTCGCCACTGCATGACAGAAACTGACGATGTACAAAGCACGATAACAGATTTCTTAATTGTACAGGCGGCCGTTATACCAACTAAAGTCTTACCTGCTCCGCATGGTAAAACAATGACACCAGATCTTGCTCTTCCATTACCAAACATCTTTGACAAGGACTTCTCCTGATACAGTCTGATTTGCGTGGAAGGTTTAAGATCAATGTCAAGTGTAGCATTAAGATCATCGTTGCGGAAATCATATTCTTCAAGAACTGGGTAATCGATTTCATGACAACGCCTTTTGACAACTTCAACGGAGTCGCTCAAGATCTCGAAAGAATGAACTTTATCCAAATTGTCGTCATCGTCGTCCTCCGCCTTTTTACCTACAACAGAGGCGAAAATGTCCTCAACCTGGTTTTTGTCAGCAGCCGCTCCATCAGTAGTTTTGGTGGTGCCTGGTATGACTAAGTCACCCCTATTTGGCGCATCCGCTTGGGAAATTGCCGGGTTGGGATCGCTGGGCAAGGTCACACGCAAAGGACCAATGATCGGGTCCTTGAGCAAAAGCTGTAACGTTTCAGCATGGGTACTTTCAACAAAGTACTTGTTTTGCTTAAGAACGAGCTTCACTTTTCCAAACTTTTCGGTGGCCTCCCTGATAAACTTAAGAAATGATTCTGCAACAGGGGTTTTAGAAAGTCTATTCAAAACAGAAATGATATCGTCAGTCTCCAAGCCAACTGAAACAGCAGCGTACAACGAGTACGAAGTTATGGCATACTCATGAATATGTGATGGCCTGGAGCGAGGCTCCGCAACTGTGATTAGGAAATCCTGAGCTTGCTCAGCTAAGGGCAGGAACGATTCCAAAATGATTCGTCCGTCTATCGGAGATATCCACAACGGCCGTGAAAAATGGTCAGGCTTCAATTTAAGGTACAGAAAATCCAGTCTTCCGAAGACCTTTGAAACCGCGTCAGGAACGTAATCTCTTGGCATCTCATTACCAACCTCAATCAACTCGTCTTCATTGAAATCATCATCGGAAAGAGTTTGGTTGATCATAGCTGCAGCCTCATCATACCTAACACGCTTCTGCAGCGCTGCTCTCAAGTCACCTGAATCGTCATTGGATTTCTGTTTCTGCTTTGCTGCAGGTCTTTTCTTCTTGGGCCTCTGGCCGAAGGCGTAGTCATCGTCCTTCACCTTCGAAGTGTAGGAGACGTCGTCATTTGAGTCAAAGGAATCGTCAGAGAAATTCCCGCGCTCAATCTCTGCGTAGTTGACTCTGGCCATCAGAAAACCAATCAAAGTTGCGAGTTCTGCTTGAGCTTGCAAGAAGATCCTGATCACATCGAACACCGCTTAGTGAGCTAGAAGTAGGTGACGGCCAAGGATCACGTGACACGACATATGAGTATCCAATTTGCCATGGTGTCCCAGCAGAGTTCCAACAAAGCACTTTGATTCTGTTATAATTTTGCCTGAGAATTTGAGGCCATGAGCAAGATTACAATCTCTTCATTGGCGGTGGTTTCATTTCTGTGTTGCTGCGAAACCCAAGTAGTGAGTCCAGAACAGGGTGCCAAGTGCAAATCGTTAGTGAGAAATACGTATTTGGCGAATGTCCAAGAGAGGCTTAAAGAGCCGGTTTTTCTAAAAAAGAGAGATGTAAATTTGTATATAGAATGTAAAACATGTTGCAGAGTTAACGGCGTGTGTATGGTTTTATTATGCACCGAGCCCCAGAAAGACTCTTTTAGACTCATTCAGACTCATTCAGACTCATTCAGACTCTTTTAGACTTAGTCGGAGAATTTATAAGAGCCGGAAGCTAAGGTTATGCTGCCGCCTTTGTAAGAGCCTCTTTTCATTTTGTTCTTGTTCTTGGTGAAGTCTTTTCCTCTGACTTGTAACAATCGGTCATTGGCCATTTGTCCCCATGTGCCGGCAGCACCTTGATACGTATTGTCTTTGAGCTCGTTGGCTTCGAAGGTGACTTTCGACCTCTCTATTCTCGAGAAATGCTTCCTCTGCCCTGGCTTCAATTCTTCTTGAGGAGACTCCAGTCTTTCTTCACTTGGTGTCCCTAGCTTATGCTTTTTCACCGGGGTTGGGGTGTCTTCTGCTTTCCGTTTAGAAGCAGTCTTGGCTTCAAGTTCAGACTCGGAATCTGAGGAATCAGAACTGGAACTAGGACTGGAAGCAGAACCCGAGTCAGAAGACGAACTATCTTCTACTGCTGGTTGAGTTTCACTCTTTTGCAACTCAGAATCTGAGATTGACTCCGTGCGAGAACCTGAATCGCTCGAGTCATTTTCGGAATCACTGTCAGTGTCTTCGTCGCTTTCTGTGTCAGCATCCGAGCCTGAGCTCGAACTAGAACTAGAGCTAGAATCAGAATCAGAATCAGAACTAGAGCTCGAACTAGAGCTAGAGCTAGAACTAGAACTAGAATCAGAACCAGAACCAGAATCAGAATCAGAACCAGAACCAGAACCAGAACCAGAACCAGAACCAGAACCAGAATCAGAATCAGAATCAGAATCAGAACCAGAATCAGAACTAGAATCAGAACCAGGACCGGAATCTGACGATGACGAGGAACCGGAGTTGGAACTCTCCGGGCCCGATTCCAGACTCGAGCTCAGATCTGACGACGAGCTCGAATTTGAACCAGAAGATTGCGCCTTTTCGGGCTTGCCACGTTCATCAGGTGCCAGAGAAGCACCATCACTGTCACTGTCGCTGTCGCTATCGTGCAACAAGCTCTCTAAATCTCCTACGACTGGAGGCAACGTCACTTTTTGCTTGCGGAGGCACTTTTCCAAAGCCCTGTGTGCATCCTGCAAAGAAGGATCAGCCTTGAGGAAATGCACAACATGTGCTAAAATTGTTTCTCTTCTGGCCATGGCGCCAACCGATGTTGAGATGCGATGTGATTTTTTTTTTCCTCACCAGACAAGCCCGCTTATCGTGTGCACGTGACCACTCTCATCGCGAACCAGTTGTTATAGGGTATCTTACTATAGACACCAGATTTATGGCCATATTGTTCCACTATCTAAAGCTTGGGCTGTGGCTTGTCGTAAAGAAATGTTTTCGTAAAGTCTCCTGTCCACATGTGCTCAAACATGCTCTTGACTAGAGATGCTTTGTTGTTCTTAAACTTGACTTGAGGATATTCGTCTCGGTGCTGCTCCACGAAGTTGGCTCTCTCAGCAGCAAAATCGTATATTTTATCCACCGTCTCTTGCACACTCAGTCCATGCGCCAAGTGATCGCCATCAATGTAGCCTCGTTGGAGCAAGTGCGCAGGAACTGCTTCTTCGACGTATTCCACCGACATTGGCGTGTTCCAACTGGCATCCTTGCCTGTAATGAAGAAATAGGGGATCTCTAGTAGCTGCAAAATGTTCATCCCAAACTTAATTGAATGTATGGCAGAAAGGTACGACGCAAACTGAGCGTCTACAGTTGCTTTGGTCTTGATTTTGCCGTTCTCCTCGTACAATTCGTCTGCAATCATGGCGTCGAGCACGTCTGGGTGCAAGACGTTGTAAAAGCTTTCCTTCCGGAAAAAGCGCTCTGCATCGTTCCTGTTAGAAAACTCGTCTTTCAAGATTTTCTTCATCTTTTGCATTCTCTTCAAGAATAGCTCGTCTACTCCCTCGGGAATATGGATGACCGGCTCAATGGCCACGCACGAGTCGAACAACGAAGGCTCGAGGAACGCTGCAAAAGTAACGTGAAAGCCCCCCATGGAATGCCCAATGAGTATATTGCGAGTATAAGAAGAAGGCATGAAGTCACCTGTGGTGGAGATCTCGTGTTTGACGACCTTAATCAAGTCCTTGGCCCCGTCTCGCCAGTCGTCTCCCCACGCCAACTTGCCTCTGTTGGCCAACCCCGAGTCGCCGTGGCTGAACGCATCCACCGACACTATGTTGCCGATTTTCCAAGTCTCCGATTGCTTGCTCTTCTCAAACCACTTTTTGATGTGCGGCCTCCACAAGCTCTTGTTCATACCTGTTCCGTGTGCTAAAATGAGGTTGACCTTAGTAGTATTGTGGGGAATCGGCTCCTCTGCGGAGAACTTCAAATACACGATCTTCAACTGGTCGCCAATTTCAATGTACGACCCAATGCTCTTGGGCCAGTTTGCCTCAGTGGTTTTCTTTTCTTCCCTAAACATCGTGGGCAAAGAATGGGTAATGAAGAGAAATAAATCCCAAGTTATCAAGTGCTATAGTAGGCCGAGGGTCCGCGGAAGCGGCCTAGTGTGGGGGATTATGGTTTCCTCGGCAAAAAGCGCAAACCACCGGGGTCTAGAGCATCGTAATGATCCTGTGAAAAATTCTGAAAACAATCTTGGCCATCTAGGACTATATGAGTTTTGAAAGTGCCCGATCTGCTATACATTCCAAGTCCGTCCTTTGTTATTTTTTCATTTTTGTATTATTTTTTCTCTTCAATTAGCTTCACTAAGCCTGTGTCGCTCAGCACTCTTTTTCGCATCCCAACCTCATCACTTCTGCATAGATGGCCTCGCTGAACAGAGTATTCAGTCAGAACTGACCTTGCTTTTCTGCGTGGTTTAACGTGAATTTGAATCGAAAAAACAGAAAAAGTCTCAGACTGCCCAAGCAACTTCCGAAGCAACTAAAGGGCCTCATGACCAGCTCAATACGTGTATTGCGCACTGTTCAGCAGGTCCGTCAGTGGAGAAGACAGTGCTTCAAGAACAACGAATCTGTGGGCCTTGTCCCCACAATGGGCGCTCTACACGCGGGCCATTGTCACCTTGTGCGGCACAGCTTGCTAGAGAACGACCGCACGGTTGTTTCGATCTTCGTGAACCCATCACAGTTTGCGCCGCACGAAGACTTGGACTCTTATCCCCGGACTTTGCAAGCTGATTTGGAGAAACTAACTCAGGATTTCAAAGACCACCCGGTGGATGCTGTATTTGTACCCAAAATTCTGGAAATGTATCCCTCAGGAATTGTTTTGGATGTTGAGAAGCAGAAGGGCACCTTCGTCACTGTCAAAGGCTGCTCAGAACAGCTCGAAGGAGCGCTGAGACCCAACTTTTTCAGAGGTGTGGCGACAGTGGTGACAAAACTACTCAACGTCATAAATCCAACAAGAGTTTACTTTGGCCAGAAGGATGCACAACAATGTGTCGTGGTGGAGAACTTAGTGAAGGATCTTCTAATTGACACCAAAGTTAGAACTCTAGAAACACTTCGTGAGAGCAATGGCCTAGCTATGCTGTCAAGAAACGGATATCTTTCCGCCGACGTCCGCGAGAAGGCCTCAATAATTTACAAGGGTCTCAGTGCTGCTGAGAGCTTCTATAAGGGCGCAATCCACAATACACCAGCCGTCTCTTCTCAAGATGTCAAGAACGTTATTAAAAACGTATTTTTGGCCATGCCTCCTCAATGGCTGGTAGATTACATCGCTGTGTCACACCCCAAAACATTGGCTGATCTAGATACGATAGATCCCTCTACTGGAGCTCTTGTCTCTCTTGCAGTGAAAGTCCCAAAAGAAGATGGGGGGTTTGCCAGGCTTATCGATAACGTGGTGCTAACGTGAGCAGGCATTAGTGTTTGTACATAGGAATGCCACTAATCAAAAATTTCGTCTCGCTTTGAACTTATTGACTTTGGGGGCTTGTATCGTCTGCTGTGAAATTTCGTTTGCCACACTGTTCATTTCAATCTCAAGATCTTTTGAGTCAATGACTGTGATGCCTCGATCCTTCTTCAACTTATCTTTCATTGACAGTGAGACGCCAAAAAAAACTTGGCCGTACTTCAAAAGCCATTCAGGCTCAACAGATGTCACGCATTGCATATACTCTTTTTTTGTTAGAACAAGCTCGTCATAAACAACATATTGCGGACTAAGATCTGTTCCAGTTGCCAATGCGGATGTTGGGTGTAGATACATTTTTATGTAGGGTTGCCTTATGTTAGCATATTCAGCCTGGCCTCGACCACTGCTCATTTTGACAAGTGATGCCAGTTGATGAAAGTACACTGCGCAAATACAGCGCCGGATATCAGTGTCAGTCTTTGCCTTCCAAACAGGATATTGGAGTTTTCTGACTATGGCGAGCAACTGTGTTCGAACGTCCCTTGCACGAATAAGTGACTTGTGGTTGAGGAAATGTTTGCTACTCCAAGCCAAAAACTTTGAAGAGCTCATCCCCTTGGCTCTCGACCGTTGTTCCCATTGGGTATATACATTTAATAGCGTTAAGTGGTCCAGCTCGGCTATCAAAAATCGCTCTCGCATATTATCCGCTTCTTGCGCCCGTTCTTTTGGTCTATGAAAAATGTTAGGCACAGACAACATGGATACTATTGTAATTATGTCCTCGGAGCAGTGAAAATCTTCTGAGCAAGACAAAATTATGAGCTTTGCAAGTGTTGGAACCATGGGGAAATCCGTCAATTTGGACCCTAGCTCAGTTAAAGAACCCAGATGACTCAATGCACCCATCGCCCATAGATCGTAAAGTGAACAAGCAAGCAAGTCCGGAGGAGGAGCATCCAAAAAAGGGAATTTGGAAACATCTTGTACCTTCAAGCTTTTGAGCAAGAGCATTACTGCACTCAAGTTAGTTCGCTGGATTTCAGGAATCGGCTGCTCAAACATTTGATCTGATTGAGCAGCAGATTCTGTGAAGAGTCTGTAAGCCAATCCGGGACCAGTTCTTCCGGCTCTACCGCTTCTTTGCTGAGCGTTCGCAAGTGAAACAGGTACAACCTGCAAAGCGTCCATACCGAGTTTGGGGTTGAAAAGCTTCATTTTCACTAGACCACAATCCACAACATATCTTATTCCATCTACCGTAAGAGAAGTTTCGGCAATATTAGTAGCTATGACAACCTTACGTTTCAGCAGACTTGTCTTTGCAAAAATTTTTTTCTGAACATCGGCGGGCAAAGTGGAGTAAATGGGAAGAATATCCAAAGGCGGTGGATCTTCAAGCATAGAGAGTTTTTCTTTAATAAGCTCACAAGTAACTTCGATATCTTCCTGGCCTGTCATAAAAACCAAAATATCACCATCGCCAACCTTATTAGCTAAATGAATAGTCATGACTTGTTTAACTGCAGTCTCTACGTAGTCCAAGCACCTCGACTTGGAGTAGAATACCTCAACGGGAAAAGTTCTCCCTGGTATGAAAAATTGAGGAGCATCGCAAAAGTATCTGGCAAATCTATCGGCATTCATTGTTGCACTCGTGACAATTAACTTAAGATCTCTTCGCCGGCGAAGTAAATTTCTGAATAGCCCAAGTAGCACGTCGGTATTTAGCGATCTTTCATGGGCTTCATCCATTATTACACAGGAGTATTGCTCTAACATTGGATCCTCTAGAATTTCACGAAGTAGAATACCCTCTGTCATATACTTAATTCTTGTTTTGGACGGTGATGTCTTGTCCTCAAAACGGATTGTGTATCCAACTTCTTCGCCCAATTTTGTCCCCATTTCCTCGGATACTCTTTTGGCAACAGACATTGCAGCTACCCTTCTAGGTTGAGTACACGCTACTAGTAGCCTTGATCCATCCTGTTGTAGGTTCTTAGTGAATCCTTCCTCGAAAAGAAACTGTGTGAGCTGGGTAGTTTTACCCGATCCAGTTTCTCCTATTACTATCACTATTTGATTTTCCAAAATCACTTGCATCAACTCTGCTTTGACCTGATATGCTGGAAGCAGCCTTCTCTGCTTCTGGATGTCTTCATAAGAGTATACAGATTGATCAGTGTCATGTTGAGGGGGAGCTTCAGTCTTGACATTCTCATTGTCGGAGATAATCCGATCCTTTACTTGTTTAGCCCTCTCTGCCTTTTCCTTGCGATCCTTTATCACAAAACTTCCTTCCCTGGCTGATCTTGCCAACTCAGAGTCTGGATTTTTTATGGGATTGACACTAGGACCCAAAAGACGACCAGTTCTACTCAGATCTAACTGGAGCGATAAGTGTTGCTCAGATCCCCGGAGAAACGGAGGAACAAGAAAATGTGGGATGATAGTAATTCGCCCAAGTTGCTGATGCTGATCGTGGTCGTAGTCGACATAACGGCCCTCGGAACTAAAGCCTCCACCAGTTCGGCTTGTGAACGAGCTTTGAGACTTGCAAGTTCTAGGCACTCTATATTCAGCATCAAGATCCTCATATTGATCTACAGTAGCGGTGGTAGAGTCCTCCAACATGTACCACTCACGATCATTCTCTATGTCTTCATGCGTTTCGAATAGTTCGTTCAGAACCTCGTTCGGGACATTGGGCGCAACAGAGGAACTGGATTGATCATGATTGTTGGAGCAACTTAAGTTTTTGACTTCATTTTTACCAGCGTGGTGGTCTTTTTGATCGTGTAGAGCACCATCTTCCCTCAATAGGGGATTAGGCAATGAGCTCGGAGTTTGCTCACGCTTGTCAGAACCCTTGATACGCTTAGCATCTTCTTTCCTAATCTTTTTGAAAGTCACTTTCTTGGAGCTAACCTCCGGGAGATCATCTAACTCCTCTTGGGATATCACGCCAACTTTAGAGCTGGGCATAAGTCCGTCCTCAGTTGAGTCAATATCATCTAACTGTAGAGCCAGCACCTTCCTCTTCGGTGTGCTGATACCTTGACCGTTTTCCTTATCTCGAGAGACTCTGGTCCATTTTGGCCGAGAAACTTGGGAATGACATTGACTGGTTTCGTCAGACAAGTTGCCTATGTTGTCGTTGATGAATATGTACACAGATCTTGCAAGCTCGCCTGAAAAGCCAAGTGCTTTTGTTGCGTCAGCAAAGGACTCTTTCGTATTTGTTTTCTTGTACAAAGAAATCGCCACATTCAGAAGGTTTGCGGAAACCTCTCTATTCAATCCCCCGGAAAGTATGTCCGTGAGTCGCCGTAGTGTTGCCATGAAAATAAGTTGTAGGTTATCAGATGGGCTCATGAAATACAGGACCACGCTCGCTCCATTAAGCACAGCATGGGAACCAGAGTATCAACTATAGGATACTTCATAAATTGGCCCAAAGCAGCTGACGACTCCGTCTTACAATCGGGATCATTTGTTATTTTTCCACATGACAATATCCTTAACCTTGAGGCGTGCGCTATACTTCAAATACGCTACTGCCATACGCCTAAGAATTACACCTGCTCCTACATGCATCAAAGAAGTGGACTTCATTTACCTGAGTTTCAAGAAAATCGCTCCCGTAGAGTACTTCAATATGCAGCAAACTAAAGAATCGATGCCCAATCGCTTCCGGCGACATGCGACGATAGTACTCAACTCGTGGGAGCAGCTATCACAGTTGAACCCTATGAACGGCATGGACACTACGAAGACGCTAACACTGTCTCAGCTAATGCACAACATGAAGGAACTACAAGCGTATTTAAAGACCATTTGCGGTCTTCCTCGCTTTTCATACGTGGAAAACGATTCGATGTACATGGAAGGCAAGAGCTATGTACCGTTCAAACACACACTCGTGCCCGAGGGAAGACACCTCGAGGGTGACTACGAGATATCCCATTCAACAATTAAACATCCGTTTTTCACCTTGAACAGCCCAAGACTGCAAAGTGAAGTTCTCCCGTACGTTCGTCATAATTTCCAGAAAGCTCACAAGCTAGAGGTGGTGAGCATTGACTCTGGTAACTCAGCTATTCGGGAACTCCTATTTCAAAAAACCGATCTCCCGAACAAAGATCCTGAGGTCAGCCCAAACGCCACCGTTGACCTTGCTGCCATTCTTAATCCTGATGCAAAATTCCCAATCAAAATGACGGGAAGACTCGTTGATACACTGTTTAACGGGTTTCGTAGTTGAAATTAGCCAGAGGTAGCAAACCAAAACTAAGACAAAAATAAATTACGCAGTCAAAATGTATCTATTAATGCTTTATGCTATGCAATAGAGCGAGGCATGACAACATGTTAATCACCTTTTCTCAGCTTTACCCTGAACAATGGCCAAGTCTCGCTGGAGAACATCATTTAAGTACCCTAATCCAATTTGCTGCTTGTACAAAAGCTTTGTCAATTGCTGCACTACTTGTCCGGATTGTGCCGTACCCTTGTCATCATCTCCGACCTTGTTGTTGGTGACCTTGTCCAAACCTCCGTTCATTGAGTTGAACGAGCTCTCTAATTGAAGCGACAAGTCTTCGCTTCTTCCCTTAAGTATGGCAAGTCTCGCGTAAAGATCGCTTAGTTTACCGAACGCTCCATTTGGATCGCTCAACTTTGCATTCAACACATGGAATTGTTTTGCAATTTCCTCTTCTTCAGGTAATAATGGGTATCCTTTTAGCTTCAACACAGCCAAAAGTGTAGCGAGCTTCAACAACCGTCTAGAGAGTTTCGTATGTCTGACTTTGGCCTTCAAGATCCTGGTTGTAGTATCCAATTCACGTTGAGACGATAATTGCGTCAGTTTGTCATGTATATTATTGAGCAACATCCTGGATTTCACTACGTGCTCGAGCTGTACTTCGACCCTTTGGGCAACTTCAGAAAATGAGGTAACTTTCACCGGGTAATACAGAGGCGACGGCCTGCTAGCCATGGCTTTCTCCCAATCTTCAGGAGTTTCTGTGGCGGGGCGAGGCTGTTGCATTAGCGCAGCGATATCTGATTCAGCTACCTTATTGTAGAAATGAGTCTTCAATGCACATTTCGCTGAGTTGGGATCCCATTGTTCTTTGAGCTTGACCAATTGATCATTTATTGCAGGTGTGTACTGTGATGTACTTTGCTGTGACTTTGAATTACTTGGAAGTTTGATCTCTAGATCCTTTAAGCTGCCAGAACCCATCGATGTTTGCTGCTGATTCGTCCAACTGAAGGATGGCTGCGAGTTGTTTGTGTTATTGAAAGGCTGCTGGGTTGAAATAGAGCCGTTGACAGTATTGTTATTGATCGAATTGCTGCCAAACAAGCCACTACCAGCTCCATTCAGTTGGTTCTGCGAAGTAGATGAGCCAAAAAGACCTCCCGACCCTGTGTTTTGATTACTCTGGCTGTTCTGCGTGTTACCAAAAAGACCGCTAGTTTGTGTGCCCAGCGCACCAGTAGAACCGCCGAACAAGGGCTTTGATGCACTGAACCCCAGACTTGTGTTGTTGTTTCCAAAAAGACCTGTGCTCGCTTGGTTATTTGTAGCCGTATTGCTAGCCAGGTTCGAGCCAAACAAACCACTAGATTGGCCATTATTATTGTTTCCAAAAAGACCACCAGAAGTGCTCTGTGATTGATTGGAGTTGGTGTTCCCAAACAAGCCACCTGTTGAAGAGTTGGTATTGGTTGAGCCAAACCCAGAACCTGCGGGCTTGCTTCCAAATCCACCCAATGCATTTGAGTTGCTGCCACCAAGAGAAAACCCAGAACTAGAGCCGTTTGCGCCCGAAGCAGAGTTGTTGGTCGATGCCCCAAACAGAAACCCCGAGGGCTTCGCTTGACTGTTGCCAAAAGTGCCTGTGCTGCTGGCGTTGTTTGTCCCAAACATCGTCAGAGAAAAATGTATAGGAAGATCTTGTAGATTTCGAGTTTGTCACAACAGCAATGGGTCGTACGCAATCTGAGCAGATGGAGTTTCTGTGATGGGGGTTCTATATGGTTTGCGCACGACTATATGGGACCAGAGTTTATTTCAACCGGGAGGTATAAGTTTGTTGGATTCTAGATGAGTTTACGTCTTAGCAGAGCTTTCTTTTGAATCGTTCATTCTATGTAGCGGGTAGTTGGCGCAGAAATGAAGTCCACCTCGGCGGAAAATGTATGCAGATAAAATGAAGGCGAGGACGAAGCACAGATGACACGCCAGCCCTCAGCCTTCACTTCCAATATGAATTATTAAGCTTGTTCATTGGCAGAATTTCTGGAGTCCAAAAACGCCTTGGCGGCAGTCTTATCGTACCCTGTGCCAGTGTAGATTCGGTCGGTCTTGTTCTGGATTTGCTCTGGAGCCCCTGGGATCTTCTTTTCTAACTTCAACTTGTCAAACACACATTTGTTGAAAATCAGCTCCGTGGCTCTGCAACTACCCAAGTTGTGATTCTCCTGTTCAAGACATTCGTAGTGCAATTTGAACTCATCGAAACAGTGGGTGTTAATGTCTTTCAAAACAGAGATGGCGCATCTGGTCACTCTTCTGCCTTCTTTTAAACACTCAACAGTGCCTCCATTATGTTCGTCTTTGCACAACATGAAGTCATCGTTGTAGGCTTTGCATCTGTCACCGATGAAGTACGATGCGCTTAAAAGCGGAGCAGAGGTCGCTCCGACTTCCTCGACATCGGGGATATCGCTTGGCAATTCGTTCTTCTCGACGTTTTCCCAGTTGCGGGAGCCAATGAAAAATTTCCCAATACCCATTGTATCAAGAGCCAGGGGATTTCGTTGTCAATACGTTTAACGACTTTTTTGACCTGTGCGATTCTCAGTACTGTAAGCCGCGTTTTTGCCGTGGTGTGGTTGGTGCCTGCCTTTACTCTGGCCACGCGTAACCCATGTCACTCGCTTTGGTTACTGCTACGGCAACACAGCTAGATAAATCTGTGGAAGCTGATTTATTCAATCCCACAGGCTGTCGCCTGGCTTGCCCACACTCTTATGAAATGTCATTTGTAAACTTGCCATATTTCATTTTCGCCGGCTCAACACATTGAGCGCTTCAGACTGCTGTCCCGTAGCCCTGTAAAGCTGTAGAAGCATCAAAATCAACCGGCTATACCTTTTAGCGTCTTCTTTGGCCAATATCAAAAGCTCATTGAGATACAGCTTGAACTCGTGCCGTAAGGTCAACACCTTCGGTTTGACAAACTTCTCGAAAAAAATACACACCTCAGTGTCTCCAGGAGGGTTCAGAATGGTCGAGACGGACGAGCCGTTCACTGCTTGAGAGTTGTTTGGTGCCGACTGAGCAGAGTTGGGGTGGAACTGCTCAATGGATGTCAGTAAACTGGTACTCGGCGGCGCTGCGACCGTCTCCATTACCATAGAGTATATTTTGAAAACTGAAAGATGGAGTGTTGCTAGGCTTTTGAGCTTCACCATCAAGTCATCAGGCAGCAAGTCTGCCTCATCCAATGCCATAAGAGTCTCAAAACTGACGCACTGTTCGTTGAGGAGAAGGATGAGTTTGATTTTGTTTTTGAGGAGACTCATACGTTTTTTGTGCCGAAGCACCGCAGCGGTGGTGGCAGTGGAATCAGAGTAACTTGTCGTGCTCTCGTCCAACACTGCTTTGAACTTCCCAATCTCAATTGATATGTTGTTTATGTATTCCAAGCAGTCGCCGATGGACTGGCCTAACTTGATAAAGTCGGTGTACTCATCGTTGACCACATCAAGTAGGTTTTGGTTCAAAGATTTGGAGAGAGCTGTCAAGTCAGACAAGAGCGAGTCTAACGAGGTGTACCGGTGGTTCCTGAGCAAGAAACCGTCGGGATCGAACAGCTGCGTATCGGCAAAGTCCTCCCGCGTAATATTCACGGGGTACGGGAAGTCGGCACTGCTGGCGTCCGTGTCAGCCAACTCCATATCGGTGGTCGTGATTCTCCATCCGTAGAAGCTATCGCTCTGGCGTAGGCAGCGAGTCACGTGACACACACCCTAGCGCTGATTAAGAGTTACCAGGCCAAGGTTGTGATGCGCCCCGAATCGGTGCCTGCCTTGCCCGGAGCTTTCTCCTTTCTCTGGGTCATATGGTGATTGCTTGGAATTGTTTGCCTTCAGCGCCGCGCTTCTGCCTTGCAACAGTCTTGTCGTTTGCTTCGATCAACATGCACAAGCATAATTGAAGCCTACGAGTGAAAGACTGTCTTACTTGGCCTGTTGATTGAATGTTCATGTTTTGGGCTGCTTACGTAACTGTCTGACTTGGCGCTGGTCTTCAGATATTAGCGCTCCGACTTCACTTGTTCGAAACATTGTGAATGGATTTATCAGACGGATATCCTTGTTGAAATTCTTTTACACCTAGGAGCTCCTAGCAACGCTCTCCTGATACGGCTGATCAGACGCACATATACTAACAAAAATATACTACATTTTTTTCTCTCTCTAGGTGCGATGGGAAGCTATTTTGTTTTTCTATTGACTCAATTTCTTTCCATGCCACCTTTTTTTTTTCTCTTACTATGGCTTATGTTTTTCAGCCTTAGTAGCTTTTTTTTTTTTTTCTTTATTCAAATGCATTTGTCCTGTCAAAAATGTGGAACATTCTAAACCGCATGCGTTTTTCACTTCCATGCGTGTTGGACGTGGGTACATATTGCATGCAATACTCTATCGCCACCCTGCCGAAAATTTTGCAGCAATGCAGTAGACTAATGCGCCCCCATGCACCTGATTGAAATGAAATGGTGAGTTTCGAACGGAGGTCTATGTTAGCAAGCAAGAGTTTAGCAAGCTAAAAAGTGCCTCTAAAATTTTGTCATAAAGCAAAACTATCTAAATATCTCTCTATAAGCGCTGCAAGTTTGTCAACCCTAGTTCGTTTTACAGTATCACGGATCACTCTAAAGTTAAATGCACCATCCTCTCAGTACTGTACTCCACTCTGGCACATATAACACAAAGAAACACACTTTTGACCATCCAATTTGCTCATCCTCCAGCACGACTTCGGCATATCTGCAAAGTGCTTCAAACGGCTGCAAGACAATATTTTCCCCAGGTCCTTTTTGGCCGAAGGTGCATTTTATGCACAACTGAGGACAGCCTGTCTAAGTTCATTCGGCTAACGTATTGGCTGCCAGCGTCCTCAGCCACTATTCAGTGAATGCGTTCTCGAAGCAACCTTATTACCTGCTTGCGTAAAATATCAATTGTTACTTGCAGAACCGAACCGGGAAAAAGACGAAGACGTGTGAAAGTAAATAAAAAATGCCTCGCTCATCGATGTTTCACCTTGAAAAGTACGCCGAGATATTTTCTAGCAAAATTAACGTTCTCGAAATATGAAATTTAAAAAAAGGAAAACAGCACCCTGTTCCTGTTCTGTTACCTAAGAAACAGGTTCATAAATATAATAAAAAATTTATCGAGCTTCCTGATAAGTAATTTATTCCTCTATGCGCATTGTTCTCTATCACCTAAACGATGGCCTACTTCGTAAATAGCGGAATACTGTTAGGAGGTTTCTTCCTAGCGTTTCTTAAACTGAATCGTTTTGGACCTTCGGCTCCGATAACGATGTTGACAGTATGTGCGCTTCGCCAATGTTACCCTTTCCGTTCACCTTCGTAATACGATAACTACGTGGGTGATATGTAAAAGAGTAACTTTATTGGGCTTGCCTTCATAGCTATGGTCTATATCTCCATTATGTCCCCCTCTCTTGTGCTTCTTACAATGAGATATTATTTCCATAACTACCGTTGCCACGCTAGATCTCTCTAGCACTTCATAATACGAATTTCATTCATGTTAATCATTCACACTATTTGGGCAACTCTTCAACTTCTTACTGGAGTTGCTCCTTTTGAAACTCTCATCCTCATCAAGGTCCAGATTATGTCGTGTACTCGAACCTTGATGATTTCCTGTAACAAATACACGCAGTTCTGCAAGAGAGTCTTGGCTCGATCAAAACTAGTATATGTGCGTCCCTCATGCTGTCATGCTATATTTCTCTCCCGCATGGGCCTAAATCAGATTTTGGCAGGTAGTGGTTTGCGGTGCAGGGACTGCGAGAATGATCTGAGGTCAAGGCAAGTCTGAGCTCATCACTCGGGAAGGTCTCTATAACTGCCCAAGCCTTCAGTAAAAATATATGTACAGCTCATTCAAGAAAGTAGAGCGTTATGTGGCGCTAACAAGATTTAAAAAATTTACCTATGAAAGCCTCTATTTTACTGATAGAGTGAACTAGTTTCCGTTGCTCTACCTTGCGTTCAAATTGCAGCCTAAACCCTTATTTTTCTCAATGGAGAACTAAGCGAGAAATAATGTTAATAACAGCTCATTTGATTTGTTGCAGGTTTCTCTTTTTAGTCTTTAGCGAAGTAGCGCTATTGTTTTAAAGTACTGCTTGCATAGCTCAGATCTAAGCGACCGACTTTACGACCGTAATCCTCCTTATTTGTTTCACCTAGCCAAGAAAACTTTTACACATATTACTAGTATATAACATATTAATCGTTTGCACAGCCAATATTTTCAATCTGCAAGTCTGAATTCAGTAGTCCGAACCACCTATTTATTTATTCATTCTTTCACAAGCGCTTTGGTAAGAATTTTAGTATTTCTCTCTCTATCACCTAAAATGAAAATCCTTGTATCTTAGAGCCCGCATTTTCATGATGCCCATAACAATAACATAAACGTACTCTTATCTTTCATCTCTCTGATTTTTTTAATTACGAATGTAAAACGGCTTGGGCCACAGTCAGGTACGGCATTCTCGAACAAGGGATCATACACATCTAAGCCTCAACCGAGAAATTGAAAAACGTAAACTAAACTAGTCTTGCATAGCCACAGCGTTTCTCAGCAATCCGGAAAAATATGATTGTCCGATGTGAAGCTAATCAGTGATCATCCTCTATTATACAAAACACTAGTTCGCAGCAACACCTGCGGAAGGTATAGAGACACGAGGATCCCTGACTCGACTGTAAGCTGCACCATAGTATATGCATGCCTGTATATATATTAACGTATGTTCAATCGTGCTTTGCAGTGCATATAGTTTTCTTTTTCTTTATTTTTTTTTTCTTTTTCTCCTCTCAGAACAATTCCGTCTTTCAAGACGATTTAAATAAAGCTCAATTCTCTCTTGTAATCTTTTCTTTTGTTAAATCATCCAATAAAGACATATTTATCTTTGTTAACGTTGCTCATCATTCATTCATTGTCTTTCCTTAACTCAAGTACAATTGGTGTTTAATAATTGTCTTTTTTGATTTATTTTTATTTTGTTAATAACATCAAGACTAAGTTTGTATCTGCCACAAGATACCAACATAACAAGGTTACTACACCCGTATAGTCTAGTTCCAATTCATAAGCTACACATGTTGACAACTGCTTACCTCTCGCATGAAAATTCAATGGAAGACTTTCTGAAACTCAACAAGAACTTGAACAGTCACAATCTCTTGCAGCAGAGCATTGACTATGAAACCCCCATATCCTACCAGACTGGCTCTTCCCAGCAACTTCTGAAAAGTAAAATTGACGATAGTCTTCAAGCTGCGAACTACTTCAACAATCCTTTCCCACAATATTTCCAGTCTCACATTAAGAGTGAAACTAATTTATCATGTGAATCCAACCTTTCGGATGCTTCAAGTGCTATGAACAACACACAGCAAGAAAATACCAACTATGTTGCTTCCTCAATGAATGCGCCTCAGCCATTGATTTTTGGCACTAAATATTCAGGTGCAATGAATATGGACCGTGCGACAAAGAAACCAAAGCCTCAGAAGAAAAGAATATCAAAGGCAAAGTGTACATGCAAACAAGATACGAATCGGATTCCTCGTCCCAGAAACGCATTTATTTTGTTTAGACAGAAACATCATCAATTAATTTTAGAGGAATCGGGAAAGGCCAAAACGAATCCCGAAGTTTCTCGTGAGCTTGCATTTCGCTGGAAACAATTGTCTGAGGTGGACAAAGAATATTGGAACAACTTGGCTCAAGAAGAGAAGAAAAACCATGCTGCAAAATACCCCGATTATCGTTATAAACCTAGGCGCAATGGATACAGTGGGAATTGTGAGTTCTGCAAGAACAAAACTAAAATGAAACTAGAAGAGATACAGACTAAACATCAAAAACTATCTGACCCTAACATCCAGTTGAACGCAGTTGGCAACCAATCGAAACTGCCTTTGTCCCAACAAAATGTACAGCAGCAAGCCGAAAACAGTTTTCTTCTTCAAAAATACTTGTTTCTTGGCTCGCCTTATTCTGCTGGACAGTTGGGATTCTGTGACTACGCTTCGGCGCCCAGCCTCTCTCCAAGGCTGCAGCTGTCGACGCCTCCAGGCCATCTGTACATGAATGAAAATCAAAACCAATTCCAGCACCAGCAGCGGAATAATCAGTTACGGAACTACGTGCTGCCGAACAATTCTCAGGCAACATTCCAATTGTTCCCTGGTAATACTTCACAGGAACTTCAACAATCAATAATGCAACAGACACAGCCTTACGAAAACAATCTCTCATGGCAACAACAAGAGCAACCTAGCCAAGGGCTTAGGCAAAACCCAAATACTTTCCTGTTTGCAAACAACTCTTACAATTTGCATGACATTTTTTCCATGACTCCTCAGGCCCCCAATTATATGGCAGGTTTTGAAACGCAGGTAGAAGGGTCGACGCCGAGTAAGCAGACCAGAACATGAATCTAGACTTCCTTTCTTGAACACATTGTTTATTTTCGTCTTGCCCACCCAGTATATATCGTATATAGTCATGTATTCATATATACCGAACTTTTCAGTTAACAATGAAGGTCTCAAAGTCTGGTTGCCAAGTGGTGGAACTAATAATTTCAGTAGCCACTTGCTTCATGAGAATACAGCAGAACTTACGAGTCCACATCCTAACCAAAATAGCCATTTAAATAGTTACGAATAGTTTTTCCCATTAAATATCTTCTCCAATACTGTCTAATGTGATAGCCTCGCCCGGCTTGAAAGGCGGTAGTCCCAAGTATGGGCACCCGTCACATCTGAACGCATCGCCCAAGGAACAGGAGTTGCAACCACCAGTTTTTCCTTCAATGGTGAAGTCGATCTCAGCCAAATCATCATCAGTGAATTTAACCTGCAGCTTCCTCAATCTCTCTTCAATCTTTATCGCCTCTGCTGTAGCCAGCTGGGCCATCTTGCCCAAGATCGTGCTTTGCAAATTTCGCGTCTGGGCATCCTCAGCTTCTTCGAGTTCTTTCAAACCACACGTGCAATCCTTGCAGGCCTTTCTCCTCTTTTTTTCCATTAGTCGGTTCACATTTCTTTGGGATAATGATGTTGTTGTCTCTTAGCCTTTCAGCGTCGGCGAGCAATTCATCCTCGTCGATGAAGTCGCTCTCGTCGTCCTCTTCGCTAGCCAAGTCGCTGAAATATGCAAGTTTTGTGTCGTCGAGCTTTCTCTTCATAAACACGTCTTCTTCCGCGTCCGTATTGTTATCCGAGGTGTCTGTCATGGCAACGGGTGAGGAAGAGCTCTTTTTCTCTGCAGTGGGAGACAGGGCCTTTTTGAAGAACGGAAGCTTCTTGGGCTTAGCTGATCCTGGCGTCTTTTTCTTGAGAAGAACGGTGCTTGCTTGCGTAGCAATAGGCTTTTGCCAGATGCCAGCCTGCTGGACGATAAAGCCACTCATTAGCACATCCAAATCTTGGTCTGTGGGTAAATCCCCAACCATTTTGCCTCCAGCCTTCAACGCCAGGAAAAGCTTGCTCAAAACGGGAGGCGGGATGCTGAGATGGTTCTCGTTGGGGTTGACGTAGACAATCTGCTCGAAGCTGTCAGCAGGAAGAACCACATTGCTGTTGGCAACGCGTTCAATGATGTGCTGGGTGATGGCGGATCCCGGGAATCCTAGTTCAATATCGTGCTTGGATTTCTCCACCAAAGCTTCATCGGTCACCACCGTTGGGTGTAGAAGTAAGAGAACAGACATTGTGAGCAATGCCTTGGGTGATTCAGGAAAGTGATTGCGTGCTTTCGGTGAAGCGAGTTACTGGCGAACGTTCAAATCCAGCAGAGAGGCACGTGTGTTGGACGACCACGAAAAGCAGGTTTCTTAACGGTATAGCGCTTCTTCAGTAGGCAGTGGGATAAAACAACCGGCAGAAGCGTGAGGAAACTTCTTCTTAGGTGCGAAGGTCTTTTCGTCTGTTCCTGCTTCTTGGCTCTGCTCACTCAGTCTTAGTAATGATTTCACTCTTCGCTCGCTATATTCAGGAGCGCGAGCCACTGCGCAAGATTATACCGGTTCCGGCGAACAGTTGCTGACCACGCTAGGCCAGATATCATATCTCAATTTATGCGAAGCGCCTGAGCCAGAGTCGTCTAGTGCTACGTCTCTTGGGGCTGGGCGAGGACCGCCATTTCTGCTTTACCAATCCCGTGCTTGTCATTGGCTGCAATACGGGGTCGGGCGTGGCCTGCAGACGCCTCAGCCTACGCCAGGCGTTGGACCGTTTGCACGTGACCCTGGTCACGTGACCGTCAGCCATAGGAATTCTCTCAAGTTCGCAATCTGTAAGGCGCTCACATTCGGTCGGTAATGTGGCTAGTTACTTTGCTGCTTAAGCCTGGATGAAGCCGTGTGCTCGTCCTACGATTTTGACTTCTATGTCGTTCACCTGCTACTCAAGGCTGGTACACGTGACGTTGTAATTAGGGAAGCGCAACTATTTCGTGTTTTAACTTTCACTACTGTTCTCTGTTCATGTCTCTCTTTCTGGTCTCTGTTAAGTGATTATGAACCAGTCCATACCCGCTAAACTGGTCCCCATGTAGGCATCAACATCAGGAAGTGTCGTCGTCCGACGCCGTGGCGTCTTCAATGTCCGTCTCGTCATTATCGAACTTCCGCATTATTCCTGAAATAGGTGGTAACACTGGCATTGCTATTGAGGAGGATCTTGACAGGGCACTAGACATATCCATCTGCGTACCGAACTGAGCACTGATTGACGCTTTCGGCAGCTCAACATCGTGCTTTTTGGACTGTGGTGAAGAAAGGGACATGAGGGAATACACAGCTTCCTGCTCGGAGTTTTCGCCGCGATTCGCTGGTGTTCTGACGCTGATGGGAGGAAGCTTTGTGGGCGTCAGAGACAGCGAGTGGCTTTGAAGAGGGTGCGAGGGATCACTTAAGCCCAGAGTTACGGATGGTCGCCGTTTCTCGCTGCTGTGACTCTTTCTTCTCTCTTTTGCTCGCGAAAACGCCGCCAACAACGCATTGTGTGCACTAGACTCCTCATCGGGGGAAGGTATGGAAATGTGGGGATGTTCCAATGCCAGTTTGTAGCTGTGCTTGGACAAATCTGCCGGAGCAGAGAAGTGTTTCAGGGTCTTTGAGGTAATGTTGGGCGAACTTTGAAGGGTCTGTAAATTAATGTTTGTTCTGCTCAGTGGAGGCACCGCCGTGAATAACTTTGTAGGGGACTCCTTGCCGCACATGTGGGAAGAATCAGAAAAATCTAGCTTGACAGGCGAAAAGCCAGTGCGTTCTTTCTGTTGAAGAGAGCCGAAGGCCAGGCTGAGCCTGCTCTTCAACTGAGAGCTGATCTCGCCCAACTCCTTCTTCGTAGGACTGGAGTCGTCAGAAAACAACTTCTTTCCGGTGCTGAAATACTGCGGAGTCTTCATGAGCTTAGACCGACGGGGCGTTTCTTTGTCGTCCCAGTCGTAGTCTCCGTTTCTCGGAGAGCGGAGCGAGTTGCTATTGTACGGAGACTGCATTTCATTCTGCTTCTGGTCCGGTGACCGGATCAGGCCGGAATTGCTTCTTTTCAAGCCCGGACTGAAAGGCAACGTGTCTTGAAACTGGTCTGGAGTGGAAAGGTATGCCAGGATGCGCTTCCTGCCCTTGCCCGAGGGCGGAGTGGATGGGGAGCCAAGTTTGGAGGATTTGGCCAGCTTGGGCGAAGACGACGGCGTCTTGGTCTTGTCGGTACTCATTTCCGGGGATGGGCGTGCCGCCGAAGAAAACAAAGGCTTGGTGTCGGCCAGGTGTAAATAAGTAATCCCTGCGTGGGCCTGGTGAGAATAAGGAACGACTTGTTGTGGTGAGCGGCAGAAGAAAAACGCTTGGACCCGGCAGTTACGAGAGCACGTGGATCTGAGGAGGAGGCACGCAATAAGCAGCAGGCAGCGCAAAATCCTCTCGCTACTTGGGGAGTTTCTTCTAGTCGCCAACGGAGTATTGTTGATCAAAAATAGCTTTGCGCTGGTTTGGTCACGTGCCTCAATAATGGGAGCGTGATTGTTTCTGGCATGCCTGGTGCGTGGAACTGCACGCGCAAGATTCGTCCGCCCAGGGCCGGAGCCGTAGTGGCACTGCGTCAATCTGCTGCGATTTGCGCCGCAACGGTGTGCCGGAAAAGGGCCAGCGCGGGCCCGAGATCCACTGGGGCCGGTGCAGCGAAGCAAACTGCAATGAACGGCCCAACGCTACTTTAGTCTGATTAGTTTTTGGCACGATTCACGAAAGCTGGCCAGGCCACGCTCTATTGTCGAAGGGCAAATTTTGTAAGCATCGACCAGGGCTATTTTTTTTTTTTTCCACGCAACGGTAGTAGCGCAAGACGATTGAGCACACTACTGGAACGCAGGGTAAATATTAGCGAAACGGAAGCAAATACACTGAGAAAAGTCATGAGGCAAACCTATTGGGGACGGCCTATTTATAACACAAATCAGACGCGAGGAAGCACAAAAAGACGAAGAAGCACAAAGACGAAGAAGGAAGAAGAATGACAAAGAATGACAAAGAATCGTGGGTTCTGGCCGGAAATCGTGGGTTCTGACGCAGAGGTCGCCCTAGAGAATCGCCGCTGCGCTGAGCCGCAATTAGCCCCACGCACCTCCAGCGGAGCCGCACCCCAATGTTGCGCGCCATCCATAAACATCGTCGCGGTCGCTCATCACCACAAGCGAAGACTCCGGGAAAACACACCCGTGCACCGCGCGAGTAGAAGTCAAACAATAACAAACACCAACGTCTCGCGATATACCCCCACATGACCGAGAGCCAGAACACTCCGTTGGCGGCGCAATTGCTAAAACGGGCCCAGCGGCTCTCCATCGCAGGCGCCAGCCGCTCGTCGCAGGGGCTTCGTCAGTCCGGTTTGTTTGAGCCGTCCAAACGGAGATCCACTCTTCTCCTGACCCCAGCTCAGAATCGAAGAGTGAGCCTCCATGGAAGCGGCGGCTCCCAAATAGCATCACAGTCTGGTACTGTGCCCTCATATGCGGGATCCATCGGTGTTCCTTCCACTCCATACTCTCTGCAAACTTCTGTGCCGTCATATCCACTGAATACATACCCACCAAGTTCTCTGAGGAAAGCTGATCCCCGACCTCTCCGAGACAAAAACTACCAGAGCCTCATCCTGAAGGAGATTTACGATTTTTGCATAGCTAACCGCTTTGAGCTAGATATGAATCACACAGTGTCCATGAAGACGTTACGACAGCCGACCCAAAAAGACTTTATTCTTCTATTCCAATTTTTGTACGGCAAAATCGATCCCAACCACAAGTTCTCGCGTTCGGTGGAGTCCGAGGTGTTTGTTCTACTAAAGATTCTAAACTACCCGTACTTGGATGGTATTAACCGCTCCTCCATCAGTGCAGTGGGGGGCCAAAACTGGCCCTCCTTTCTAGGCATGCTCTACTGGCTAGTCAACCTTAACTTGACCCTTCTGAATTTGGACACTGAAGCCCTCATCGCTCCAGACGACATTTTTGACCACATTTTCATCAAGTATATTTTCCTGTCCTACACATCCTTCATTGAACAAGAGGAAAACTATTCTGTTTACTATGATGAGATGAAAAGAGAATTTGATAGAGCTGTTTCAAGGTTGGGTGCACAAGCCCAAGAGGTGAGTCGTTCGCAAGAGCATCTCAGTGAAGAGTTTGAGCGGCTCAGCAAAAAGTATAGTGAATTGGAGGAAGCCGAGGCTAAGTCCCGAGCCCTCGAGAACGATCTTCAGCAATTCTCGGAATATATGAGCAAGATGAAGGAACGGCAATCACAGTGGAGCCAAATATTGGTTCAGATGCAAACTGAGATCAAGAACGCTGAGCACCAGCTCCAAGAGCTAGAAAATCAAAAGAAGTCATACGAGAGCCTAATAGAGGAAAAGGGCTATTCAATTCAGGACATAGACAAATTGAATATGGAAAGAGACAAACTCTCCAAGTCAATTGATATTGTGACCAACAAGATAGAGGATCTCAGAGAGAGTTTAATGAAGAACGATAATGAAATTCTCCAGAGCTATCAGAGTCTTGAGAGTTTTGTCAATCAATACAACTTGATGGTTCTGCGGATCCCTTCGGAGTATAATGATGAGTATGCACTTCAACTCAATCCTGCTTTGTTGGAGGAATCAGCCGAGGTTGAGTCAGATGCTATTTTGAACAAGCAGTTGAAGGATGAGAAGATCAAACTACTTCTGCAGAGATCGAAACTAAATCAAGAAATTCTTGATGTTCAAGAAGATTCCATAAAAATCATAGAACAAGTGGATCAATGTTCAGAAAAGATCTTCGAACAACAGGAAGAAATAGAGGCACTTGAGGCACAAGTCACAAAAAACAAGGCGACTCAAGAGGACATCTACGAGACGATGGTGAGCGAGGGGAGCAGTTACTCCGCTCAAATTGAAAAACTAGACCGAGATTTGCAGAGCATGCAGATCAATGCTAACAGAGGTATTATAGAGGCGGAGACCAGAAACAAGAATCTTAAAATCCAGCATCACGAAATGCAGTATACTGTGAAAGAAAAGCGTGAGCAATTGCACGAGACTGTGCACAGTCTTCTCCAGTACGTGATATTATTCAAACTCAACATTCAGGAGAATTTTGAGGAGTTGGAAAGGCAGGCAATCAAGGAGCTAGAAACTGAACGGCAAAACTAGTGGAGTTGCCATGTAACATAAATACTGTGATATACGTCCATAACGATGGGCGACCAAAAGGCGAAGTCATTCCTACAGCACATAATTTCCTTGGGATAACTCCCATATGTACATTAGAATACATGAATGCAAAGCTTATTTACAGTTTAAAATTCGTTTCTCAACCACGTCTGTTTCCGTTTTTTGCGTTCCTCCCTGGCTAGTTTAGTTCGGTCGGACCATCTTGCTTGTTGAGCAGTAAGCGCCTTGAGCACCTTCAGTTGCCTTTCCTTGCTTATTCCTGTCACAGCATTGACCTTTTTAGGGTCTATATTGAATTTCGATGCCAACTTGCCTATGGTCCACATATCCGGATCTTCGTTTCTCAAAGCTAGTATTTCTTGTACGATTTCCGGGGTCAATGAGTAGTCTCTCTTGGTAGCGTATATAACAGGCATGTCACTGAGTTCCTCTGCTGTATACTTCTTGAAGGTCTCCGCAAAAATCTTCAACCGAGGGTCGTTGGGAGGCAAAAATGGCCGTGGGGTTTGTTTCACTGATGGCATAGCAGCTGGTGGGTTGTAAGTAAAACCCTGGGTAGGGACGGGTTTTACGTTGAACTTCGACCGTATCGCATTATATTTGTTGACCGGCTGCGGCTCGTATGGCAAACTTTTAATGGAGATGTTCCGAGAGGCCACCCTTAGCATTTTATGTGTGGCTTTGGGCTTTAGTCTTTTTCAAGCTTTTGTTTGAGTAACAAATTTTTTTCGGTCGTGTGTGTTCAAATACCATGTGATAACTTGGGGCATCTATGTTAGTAGTTGTTCGCGGCCGGACCAAGGCACGATCAGAGTAGAAAACCGGATTTAGAATCGAATAAAGGGAGAGAGCTTTGGGGACATGTTGATTAGGGCCGAGACTATGGCGCGTCTAAGAGTAATCATACGATTAAGACAATGTATGTGAAAGTAAAAAGACAAAGGAGAATCGAAGTAATCGGGTGCCGCGACACCACCAAATGACGAGAAGCATATATAACAAAAGTAGCATCTCGAAATGGGTCCATAAACAGTAATTAGATAAGGCTTTTCCTCGCGTTTCCAAATGCTCGAAGAGCCCATTGTTTTGGCGAAAGCTGTTCAAGTTCAGAAAAATGACATGACACTCCTGCCGTATACGACAATAAATTCCTATTTGAATGTTTTATTGTTCATTGTTCCGAAGCATGTTGTGCACCAAATTCAGAAAATTAAATAGAATAAAATAAAATAGAATAAACCAAAATAATAAAATAAATAAAATAAATAAAATAAATAAAATAAATAAAACAAAATAAAACAAAATAAAACAAAATAAAACAAAATAAAACAAAATAAAACAAAATAAAACAAAATAAAACAAAATAAAACAAAATAAAATAAAACAAAATAAAACAAGATAAAACAACAAGATAAAACAAGATAAAATAAAACAAAATAAAACAAAATAAAATAAAACAACAGAAAACAACAGAAAAAAAAAATGTAATTGTCCAAGCCAAACCCTTTGGGCTCGCCCATCTCCGTTCGACCCTATCCAAGTCGTAACTTCTCAACCACGTACTGTCGGCTTTCTGGTCTATGAGCTATTACGGCAAAAATGATAGTTTCAACCATTTTCGTTTACACTTTAGTAAGTCCCAACGGCACGACTACTCAGTTTTTTCTTAACCGAATAGTTGCAAGTTTTCTGAGCTGATATGTTATAATAATGAATGATACATATACTAGACTGTAACTGCCACGTTCTGCGAGAATACGTATTCAACAGAATGGAATCAGGAAAGAAGAACCTTCCTCTGTCCCACCTCTTTGTTTCGAATTAGGAACTCTCATACCTGATTATAGCATCTCTTCTTGTTGTTATCTGCAAAGAATAGTATGCGTCTCATGCATGGCTCCACACACTGTGCAGTTGAATCAATGCAATTGTCTCTTCAAGACAATTATTATAACAACTTTAGTAAATTAATCCAAAGCTAAAAAAATGTTGCGGTGGCTTTTATATTCTCCGTCTTAGCCGGTTTCTTTTCGTCGAATTTTCTCTCTTAGTTCTTCGTTCTTATTTCCACTTACTCTCATTTTCAAATTTGCTCATATGTTTGCGCTATACTTGGTATTGTTGAGTGCCTTGGCCTCAATAGTTTTTGCCGAGTTGCCCATAGAGGATATTCCAGGTGTTACTCTGACGTCGACCATCACTATCACAATCACAAGCACATTATATGGTTCCATTGAAACAGATCTCCATGAAGAGCTACTTCTTTCTTCGGTACACGAACCTTCAAGCAGCTTTCACAATGCTTCCTCGGGGTCCTACTACGTGCCACAGTCAACACTTTACTCCTCCACAAGAATGGTTCCATTCGGTAACCAGACAAGCACACTTTCCACCCTGCGTTCATTGAGCTCAACTTACCAGGATTTGAAAAGCAGTCCTTCTGAGCACCTAATTCTCCATTCAGAGAAAACTGCTGACCCCGAGAGTGACTCGGAAGACTCTGAGGAATTTATTTCAAGTGGTCCTAAGCTAAAGATTGGCTTTCTTACAATGATGTTGGGCACTGCCTTATGTGTTTTAGTATGATAGAGGCTTATATAGTTTTATGTTTCATAATCCAAAAGTCTAGCGATGCAAGAAGTAAGGTAAATTCAATTACTCAAGTACATGGTCGTTACGTTATCATTTAATCTTGACTGAGGGTGTGGGTACTGCTATAGGCGTCTTCCGTTGATGTCTTTCAAAAAGCTATCCTTTTCTAGAACATAGTATTCTCTTTCCGAAATACCATTGGGAATTTTTGGTGGAACTGCTGGTTTAATTTCCTCTGCTTGGTTTTCATCGTTGATCCTCTCGAATACAGAGGGAGAAAATTTGCTTGACTCACGTGGAATTTTCCAAATGCCTTCACCAAGATAACCCGTCTTTACGGTATTCATGTCCATAGAAATATCTTCGAAACGGGGATTTGCACCTCTCATAAGTGGCCCGTGTCTCTGCGCTTCCGATGGAGTCGGAGCATAATACCTGGGGTCAAGCTCATTTGAATTGATTTTGTGAATTTCATCGGTGTCGGCTGTCACTGTGAGTGATTTCACCTGCTTCCCCAACTGAAAAACTTTGGTGGGCATTAGTTCATCCTCTTTGACGTCTAGTTGAAAGCTTTCTGCAGAAAAAGGTATGTTTGTATTCTCCGTGTAATCAAGCTCATCATCTCGAAGACAAGGAGGTGGCTTTCTTGCTGCTTTTCCTGGAGACGCCTGGGGTGGTATTGGGCTGCTCGCAATAGTATAGGGCTTTGGAGGAGAAAAGGTTGCCGTGTGAGAAGAAAGCCTCGGTTCGTCGTTCGAAATTCGCTCTGTAGAAGTATGCGGTGGTGGGAGCGGAGGAGTGGGAGGCATGTATTGGTCATTGCTCACAACATAGCTTGTTTCGTGTTCGTTGTCCCAATTGAGTGGCTCCAAACGTTTCCCAAGTGACGAACTAGAGCTGCTCCTTCTGCGATTGTTAGCTTTAAAAGGAGTAACAGCCTCATGTGACCATAGGCTTGAAAGAGGTTCTTTGGACATAAATTTTTCTTTGAATCGGTAGAGCTTGCTACTTCTGGCTTTTGATTCGTCGACGAAAACATCATCGAGTGCAGACGGTTTCTCTGGTTGAGAACTCCTGAAAAAGTGTCTTTTGTTATCATGTGCTGAAGTAACAAATACATCGTCGTCTGGCCCATTATGGCGAGCTAACACCTCTGGTGCCAGATGGCGAAATTGATCGTCTTCATTGGTAAGTGAAGGTGCTTCCGGCAAAATCTTAGAGGGTAATTTCGAATAAGAAACCTTGGGAGGAAGCATAGGAGCACTAGGATAAAAAGTCATTTCAAGATAGATCTTCCCGGCATACTTTTGCTTAAAGTCAAGATCGTACCAGCTGTCCAAGATATACTTTCCGCTGTCTTGGAGATTGGCGGGGTTCAGGAATACTGAAGAGCAGTCGATGTCAACGCCGCCAATGGGAGTAGGATCATTTTTGGTTTCGTCCAAGACGTCCAACCGGATTATGGGTCTGCGCTCTCTAGTGAGTTGGAAGCGGATCTCGTGGGTCCATTCGGGTGTTTGGCCAGCACGAAAATGGGCTGGGGTCTTCTTAGCGACGGTGTGCAAGCGGAGGAGCACATAGGGCGATTGCTTATCGAGTTTTCGGCGATTCGGTAGGTGCTTGGCACGGCACACCATGACAACCAAGGTGCCTTCTGCGGTCTCGGGATACTCTGGCATTGGAAGAGAACTGGTGAAGTGCAATTCGAATATTGGAGAGTATCCTAAAATAGATCCTAAAATAGATAGTTGGCACTGAATGGGGCTGTGCAGTCCGTGATTTCGAGTGACTGGAGCAGGAGAAGTCCACACTGTGATTTCCACTTGAGCTGTTTCTATGATGAGGAGTGTTCGGGCCTCTACTGAGCGGTGCTATCTTCACGTGGAAGTCATCATTGTACAAGGGCCTGGAGAGCTTTTCGAGCTGGCTTGTTTACATTTTGACGCATTGGGAAGGCCAATTTGTTTACCCAATTCGGAAGTGCACTCTGGCAATTCGCGACCAAGATTCGGTGTTAAGAGCACGAGTTTGGACGTCTACGCTTCAGACTTCGGCGCCGTTGAAGCTCTGCAATTCCAGCTAGGACTGGACTGGTTGGCTTGCTCGTACATTGCTCCAGCTGTGCATACGATACTTGCGTTAATTACACAAATAGCTTCTCACTTCGTTCATTCGTTCGACTAAATAAATGGTTGCGAAACCAAGCCAAGCCGCGCAGCCAACCTCTATCGTCGCGCTAGCCAATGAGAATGCTCAGGCCATAATGTCTAACAATTGGGCATACCTCATTCAACCGCCAAGCTCTTACTTGGAGGTGTCAACAACGTATCTGCCCAAAATTTTACCTTGCTCCATCAACTTGTAAACTTCGGGCAACTCGGACAAGCCCACAATCTTAATGGGGCACTTGATCAAGCCTCTGGAGAAGAAGTCAATGGCCTCGGCAGAGTCAGCTCTGTTTCCAACGTAAGACCCCTTAATGCTCACCGACTTCACAACCGAGTCAAACACTGGCGCAACAACCTTGGCTCCAGCAGGCAACCCAACTAAAACGACAGTTCCAGTAGGTCTAATGTAGTCGACAGATTGGGCAATGGCTTTCTCAGACACAGAGACATTAATTGCGCCGTGAGGGCCTCCGTTAGTAGCAGCAACAACGTCCTTGACAATATCGGTGCTCTTGGAGAAGTCAATGAACTTCTCTGCGCCCAAAGAGGTACAGAACGCCTCCTTCTCGCCTGCATCGATGGCAACGACTCTGTAGCCCATAGCGTTGGCGTATTGAATGGCCAAAGAGCCCAATCCACCACCAGCACCAGAAATGCAGACCCACTGGCCAGCTCTCAAGTCGGCAGTCTTCAAGGCCTTGTACACTGTGATACCAGCACACAAGATTGGAGCAACCTCGGCCAAGTCTGTGTTAGGAGGAATCCGGGCAGCCTGGATGGCATCGGCTGTAGCATACTGCTGGAAAGAACCATCGTGCGTGTAACCAGACAAGTCAGCCTTGGCGCAGTTGGGCTCGTTCGACTGCTCGCACAACTCGCACTGCAAACACGAGCCGTTCAACCACTTGATACCGGCGTAGTCCCCGATCTTCCAGCCAGTGACGTTCTTGCCGAGCGCAACGACAACGCCGGCTCCCTCGTGGCCACCCACAAGCGGCAACTTGGTGGCCAAGGGCCAGTCTCCTTTCCAGGCATGCAAATCCGTGTGGCACACGCCGGAGTACTTCACGTTGATCAAGATTTCGTTGGGCTTTGGTTCAGGCACGGGAATTTCCTTGTACTGCAATGGGCCTCCGTTGGTCTCGAAGACAACAGCCTTTTGAACTTTGGGAATAGACATGGTTTTGGTGTGTAAGTTTCTTGATTGGTTGACAATGTTTTTGAAAGTCCGAGCTGCACTGGACCTGAAGTAGGCAGACATCTTATATATAAGTGCTCTCGCTCGCTGATAAAAAGAAATCTAGAACGTTGTGTGATTTCAGTGATAATTATGTGTTAATGCAACTGAGCCTCTCTGCAGAGCTATGTCTCAAGCATCAGCAATGCAACTGGGACTTCGTATGCGCTTAGTAGGCTATACCTTAATTCCGAAGTCTCGATCCTCCGCCTTTTTCCAGGCCCGACTCTGAAAACCGGCCCTTTTGTCTTGCAATTTTGCACAGCCGTGTGGGTGCCTGGCCTGGTGTTTCGGCTGCCTCTTTTTGATTAAAACTCTGCGCAATTGGTGGTCCGAACGCCGGGCACCCTCGCGCGGCCTCGGTACGGCCTGGGCGACGAGCACGCCGTAAGCGCATAACAGGCCATATTTTGGTCCCACATTTGATAGCCACGAGCTTAGCTCCATACGTCACTGCCGCTTCTTGCAACGTCGTGCTTTTCCACGATTTTCCACGTCTCCTTTTTTGCTCTGCTTCGAATCTGGAGATGTCTCCGAACGCGTGACTTTACGTTCGGCTCTCTCTGGAGCGAGACTCGCTTGAATTGCCCAATTGCTGGGGCTCCAGTTTCTACCAGCATGGAGCGAAATTTCTGCATAGCGCGCGTGGGCCAAACGTTAAGGAGACAAGCTTTTAGGGAAAGCTCGCCTTACAAATTACGAGTTTGTTGTTGCCAAGCTCCCAAACTTTAGTTTCAGTTTGCTTTCGTTTGTGGCACTTTTTTCTGCTTTTTTCTGCTTTTTGTTTATTTTTTTCTTTATTTTTTTTTCTTTATTTTTCGGTATTTCGCTCTGTTAGTTTGCTTCTTAGTTCTTCGATAGTGGTGAATTCCGTGCTGTTTTCCACTTCCATCTTACATTCCCTGCATAGTATTTATATGGTGTACAGAATACTGGTGTCGTTGCTATTGGGATTCTTCTAGATAGTGCTGGGTGCATTCTTGTGCAGTTTGCCGTTAGTTTCCGTGAAACTTTAAAATCTCATGATTCACTATCATCGACGGCTTAGTTGCCCCGCCTGTCGCTAAATGCCCTCATTTTCTGGCGTGCGCTCCACTCACCGCATCACGTGCGCTCCACTTGCTGGATCACGTGCGCCACATCGATGTCCTACATCCTGCCCAACCTCTTCTGCTACTGAGTCTAGCCAATGTCGTTCAAGGGCAGAGCCGCCAGCCGTGTGTATTTGCCATTTGGCTTGGACCACGCCGACATCAAGGGACAGTCGTCGGAACCCCCGCAGCTCGAGCTTCCCGTGCATGGTCCCCTAACACCTTTCGAAGACTCGTCTGCGAGGCAGGCCCTAGCATTGTCCAAACTACTCTATGACGGGGAGTTTTTCACGGGCTCTCCCAGCGATAAGCCAGCGACCGGTGTTTGCGATCCCATAGAGAGGTACTCCGATCGGTATGTAAAGGTGAAGCGGGTGAGACGTTCTATCGACGAGTATCCATACCATCTAGAATTTTTTCCAGAGGAGTTGAACTCGGTGATGGGTGTCACGAAAAAGAAAAAAAAACTTCTATTATCCAAGTACAACGCAAATGGTGGTTTCGAAAACTTTGCAATTCAGCTGGACTCCTTGGATGCCGAATCTATGCTAGACAAGCTCAAAACACTAGCCGAAGAGCTAGATGCGGATCCGTCTGCTCAGCAAAACGACGACGAGCCTGAGGAGGAGGAGTATGATGACGAGTTTGAAGATGAAGACGATGACGACTACAACGCGGAAAAGTATTTTGACGACGGCGATGATGAGGGAGCAGACGACGGTGACGAGGAGGCTGCCTTTTAAATAGACATACAATGCATTCAACACCTGTTTACTTGTATCATGTACATCTAATTAAACCGATGATGCTATGCTAAATATGAAAGGTGACCGACATCAAAGCATTTCGTCCCCCAATTTTTCCAAGCCACCTTCCAAACTTGTGCTCCTTACTAACGGCTACGTAAACCACCAACTTATTGTCATCCTGAACCTCTGCGCTAGCAATTTCCACGACACAGCCCTTCAC